>VZQC01001442.1:2095917-2297805 GCA_009823505.1 Rhizomys pruinosus
CCCAACTGCTTTGGACAAAAGCTCAGGGGGCCCTACACAAGAAATACTTACAACTAGGTAATTGGCACTAGCATCCACAGATGAGGGATACCATTCGTCGTTTGTTTTTCTGGGACTGTGTTACTTCACTCAGCATGATGTCCTCTAGCTCCAGCCATTTTCCTGCAAAGCTCATGATGTCATCTTTCTTTAGTGCTGCATAGAACTCCATTGTGTAGATGTACCACATTTTCTCTATCCACTCGTCAGTTGAGGGGCATTTTGGTTGGTTCCAGCTCTTTGCTATTGTGAAGAGAGCTGAAATAAACATGGCCGTGCGTATATCTCTGTGGTGGTGTAAGTCTTGAGGGTACATGCCCAGGAGTGGTATGGCTGGGTCGGGTGGCAAGTTCATTCCAAGTCTTCCAAGGGTTCTCCACACTGCTTCCCATAGTGGCTGTACAAGTTTGCATTCCCACCAGCAGTGGATCAGTGTTCCTCTTTCCCCACAACCTCTCCAGCACTTGATATAGTGATCCACACAGAAACCCACAACTGACCAATGTGCAGAGAATAAGAGACTGCAGAGCACTTCTCCTTGAATGGAAGGTCTATAACAAACTTCTGTCTCCCCAGGATCAGGGATAATTGCAGAAGAGGGGTGGGAAGATTGTAAGAGCCAGAGGTGGTGGACAAACACAACAAGGAAACAGAGTTTTTTTCCAGACAGTTGGTCAGCTACTCATAGGAACTCACAGCAAAAGTGACAGCATGCACTAGTCCCATGCAAGCTCAAACCAGACAAAATCCCTGCACAGATGAAGCAAAGCTGGTAAGAAACCATACCTAAGGAACTATTGGCAACCGATGGCTACTGGGATGTAGAGAGTCAGTCTCTTTAAATGATGTGACTCTTGGTAGATTAACCAGGCCCCAGTGGACTGGCCCAACCTAAAGGACAAGTGGGGACACAGATTAGACTGTATATGATATATGTATATATATGGGGGTGTGAAAGAACATTAAATTGTGTGGTAGACAGTGACGGGGGGAGTAGCTAGGCGAAGGGGTCTAAATACCAAATTATATTGTATGAACATCACAAAAATTCAATAAAAATCTTTCAAAGGTGAAAAAAATATCAACATTGGCTTCAAGGTTAATAAGCCTCTCATCTGCAACAATAGAGATTCCCACAAAGTCATTTCCACATCTTTATTTGTAAATTTGTTCTCATGAATCAATGTACAAAGGGTTAAATACGGAGCTTTGTATTTTTAGGTAACGTTTTGTTTTGTTTGGGTTTCACTTTTGTCGACTCAGGAACCATAGTCACCAAACCTGAATTTTCTTGAGTTCTGAACTTTACATGTTTCTATTGTATCTTACATAACAATTAAAACAACAAAATTATACACCCACCCACACATTTTTTAGATGACATTTAAATTTTTCATCATGAGTTAAAGTACTTGCAAAAAATATACTTTCCAGAGTGTTATAAATATTGACATTTAAAAAGAAAATGTTACAGAACTCTTTTAAGTACAAATAATGAAGTCTAAATACCACAAGAGTTGAAAACCACCCGAGTGGTTCATTTATAAAGGATGTGAACCACTGTGACTTAATTCTTGGAACTTCTATATTGCTTCCTTTTCTTTTACAACCCACATTTCTGTTCTGTCTCCCACAGACATAGCCCTCTGTGACATCGGTGTGCTTCAAGGTGTCCAGTGACCATCCTTTTGTGCTTCTCTGTGTAGAACATATATAAACTGGAATTTTATTTTATTTATTTATTTTTTTGGTCTTTTCGAGACAGGGTCTCCCTGTAGCCCCAGCTGTCCTGGAACTCACATTGTAGACCAGGCTGGCCTTGAACTCACAAAGATCCGCCTGCCTCTGCCTCCCAAGTGCTAGGATTAAAGGCGTGCGCCACCATGCCCGGCATAAACTGGAATTTTAAACTGTTTAAATGTCCAAGGACCAGATCACAGGGGGCTCAAGAGTGATTTTTATTTGGGTAATCATAATCCTTAAAATAATTATGAGTTCTTAGCTGACCAAACAACATAAATATATTCCAAATGTTGATATGTGATTATTCCACATAAAAGTGCTGTGATTAATCCTTATTGCTGGAGGGACTTCAGTTCTTTTTTCAGTTTTAACTTTTAGCCATGTAGGTGAGTTAAATGTCAGGCATTTTGCCACAATAATGGCACTCAATTCTTTAACCTCTTTCAATTAATATTGCCCAAATCACCTAATATTTCAACAATCATCAAAATTATTTTTAGTACTCTGTCAGCTGACAACTGATTAGGCCTTTCTTTAATTTTATTAGAATCCTGCTGGCTTTACTCAAGAGGAAGCAAGCAATCTGATTTATCAAAGATTCAAAAAAATTTTTTTTGTCTTTTCTAGACAGGGTCTCCCTATAGCCCCAGCTGTCCTGGAACTCACTCTGTAGACCAGGCTGGCCTTGAACTCACAAAGATCCACCTGCCTCTGCCTCCTGAGTGCTAAGATTAAAGGCGTGTGCCACCACTCCCGGCTAGATTCAAAAGATTTTTATTCAGCCAACAGAATCATTTAGTTTCTCAGTATAACCAAAAAGTCTCTACTAAGACTTAGTAAATGATTAACGATGCCTATTTATTCTGTAATTTAGGCATGTGTTATTGCTTCCCTTTGAAATGTCCTCCAGAGGGTCAAGGCCATTTCATGCTGACAATGCTCTTTGGACAGCTATAGAGCCTTTAGGAGTTTGGGGCCTGGCTGGTGGAAGTGGGTCACTAGGGGCAGAACTTTGGAGTATATAGCAGGTTTTCCATTCTAGCAGGATTTCTCTACTTTTGGTCTGTCACATGTGAGCAAGCTGCGATCAGAAGCCATAGATGAAGCTATGCTACCAGGCCTTTCCCTCGATAAAGGACTGAAATCCCTTTGAAGCTGTGAGCTAAAATAAATCTTTACTCCCACAAGATTTTCTGTCAGGAATTCTGTCATAGTAATGAGAAGTTACCTACTACATATATTTCTTTTCTTTTTGGGTTTTTTTTTTTTTTTTTTTTTTTTTGTCTTTCTGAGACAGGGTCTCTCTGTAGCCCCAGCTGTCCTGGAACTCACTCTGTAGACCAGGTTGGCCTTGAACTCAGAGATCCACCTGCCTCTGCCTCCCAAGTGCTAGGATTAAAGGTGTGCACCACCATGCCCAGCTTCTTTTGGTCATTTTTTGAGTCAGGGTCTCCTTGTATCCCCAGCTGTCCTGGGACTCACTATGGATACCAGACTGGCCTTGAACTTGCAGAGATCTGCCTGCATCTGCCTCCCAAGTACTGGGATTAAAAGGTGTGAGCCACGATGCCCACCTACAGCATGTATTTCACCCAATGTTATCAGGAAGTATTCAGAGAATCTAAGTACTGTTCATGTCAGTATGTCTTTGCCAATAGAGTTCGATAAAATCCAACTTTATTAAGTTAATTTGGGGAAAATGTCTGTTCTATAAACAAATTGATAAAATCAGTCTTCACCATCCAATCAGTCAGTAGAATTGGACTTTCTGCAGGACGAACCTGCCTTCTTTCCTCAACTCAAATCAAAGTGTTCAGCTCTGTCTCTGAGGTAACCACTCCTTTCAGAGAGCTGTGAGGATAAAGTTCATTTGGCACCCATGCTCAAACTGTCTCTCCTTGATTACTTTGCCTCAGGAGGAAGGGTTCTGTCAGTAGGTGGGAGGTAAAGGAGAAGAGATCTTTGAAATCATCCCAAACCTACCTTCAGGTCTGAAAAACCTCAGCCTTAAGGCTATGCTTCCCTTTCATGGAAATAGTGTGGTAGTTTCGGACACTGGTTAAACAGCAGTGTTAAATGGCCCTGGGTTTGACACTGCAGTTCCCTTGTTCTGGGTTCCCACAAGAAGTGTATTTCCCTTCTATAAGGATGGAGAAGAGCAGTCTGGGAGGGAGAGGCCAAAGGACACTTGGTCTCAGCTCAGCAGGTCAGCCTCAGAAAGGATCTCCAAGGAAGCTGTGCATCTGGAAATCCATTTGCCTTAGTTCCCACCAACACAGATGTGAAGACTTGCAGAAAGAAAGGTGTACAGAAATGGATTCATGAAATACATCCCTAGTCTCAGCTTCCTTGGGAATCTCATCTAGGACTGATGTCCCTGACAGAGCTGCTAACCCAACCCAGAAGGCTGGCCAAGCAGCCTTTCTGTCTATCCTACAAGGAGTATGACTAAGGCCCAGAGGCTTCTAGACCCTTCTCCCCAGTTTACCCCTGGCCCTACTCCCTCCTTGACACAGGCTAATGTTGTAGAAGATTTAGATTTGTGGTGTCTGGGAGTACTGTTGTTGTTTGTTTTTGAGACCGAGCCTCGTCTACCCCAAGCAGCCTCAAACTTCATACATAGCTCATCGTCATCCTCCTGCCTCCACGTTCTGAGCGCTGTTATTATGGGTCTATGTCATCTTGTGCAGTTTTGGCGGTGCCTCTGAGGATCGAATTTTATCTTAGGGACTCAAGTTGGGGTAAAGTGATTTGGACTGTGGTTCTGATTCTACTCGGCAATGAATCTACTGAAACAGTCCTGCACATCTGAGTGCAGCCTTAAAATAATTCATAGCAATTATTCACCAAGGTTTTAATTCAAATTGTGGATGTTTTTTGCTAGACACACCCATTTGTGGTTTTAGTTTTTATTTACTTATTTTTATGTGTATGAATGTTTTTTCTGTCTGTAAGACATCAGTAAGTATATCCTTGCATGCAATGCTTATGGAGGTCAGAAGAGGGCATCTGATTTGCTTGGAACTGGAGTTACAGATGGTTGTTAGCGTAAGGGCTCTTAACTGCTGAGACATTTCTCCAACTCCCCAGCAGTATTTTTATAAGTAGGCATGAAGGCACAGTAATCAAGGGACATAAACCTCAATAAAGTAATACCAGGAAGCCTTCACTAAACCTATTTCTAACAGTCTTTAAAAAAAAAATAGACCAGCCGGGCGTGATGGCACACACCTTTAATCCTAGCACTTGGAGGCAGAGGCAGGTGGATCTTTGTGAGTTCAAGGCCAGCCTGGTCTACAGAGTGAGTTCTAGGACAGCTAGGGCTACAGAGAGACCCTGTCTCGAAAAGACCAAAAAAAAAAAAAAAAAAAAAAAAAAGACCAAAGAGCAGGGTATGGAGGCACATGTTTTTAATCCAAACACCAGCACTAAGGTTGGGCAGATCTCTGTGAGTTAAAAGACAACCTTGTCTACATAGCAAGTCAAGGTTAGCCAGGACTACCTAATGAGTACAGTCCTCAAAAAACAAAGAAAGAAAAGAAAGAAAGAAAGAAAGAAGAAAAGAAAGAAAGAAAGAAAGAAAGAAAGAAAGAAAAGAAAGAAAGAAAGAAAGGAAAGAAAGAAAGAGAGAAGAGAGAGGAGAAGGAAGAGAAGAGAGGGAAGGAGGAAGTAAGGAAGGAAGGAAGGAAGGAACAGAAGTAAGGAGCAATGTGCACTTCTTGGAGTGGAATAGAATGGTAATGACAACCACTCCACCAGCAAAGGCCCACATATTATTCTGAAGAGGGTATCTCTGTATTTTCTCCTTGGAAGGCACAGAAAGGACAGGAATCTCTTCAGGTTCTCTTGAGTCTCAACGAAAAGGGGTATAGCTGGGCGCTAGCTCAGAAGTGAGGTGGTGGGAATCTGTAGGGCACAGAAAAGAATGCGCATGTCAAGTTGTCCTAGAGCTTCTGAGATAGGTGGAAATTATAGCCTGGGTCCCTTCACTATGGGAACATCTGGAATATAAACACTTCTCTGCATATTAAGAGGACTATTTATAGTTCTAGGAATGTTAGGGAGGGCAATTATATAAAGTACAACAGTATTATTAGGTACTTGAAACACCAGGCTTGAAGTAACCATTTGCAAAGATGTGAAAGCCGTTCAGACTGCCATGGATTGATCTACTCCAACCCGGTATGTACTAGTACACTTTCTGAAGCAACCATGTGACAAGTCCCTGTTGACACAGACAAAGCGATGACATCATGCAAATGTGTCCTGCACCAGAGGCAGAGCCAAATGGGAACAGGAGCCTAGGTTGCTTCTGCGGCCACTTGGAGAAGGCTGCAGCATAGATCTATAGCTGCTCAGAGTGAGTGGGAGAGAAAGCACAGCTGCCACTACTTGCCTTTTATGTAACATCTCCATGCTGAAGAACTTCCAACTTTATGGCTCTTAAATATCTGTCCTGCTTCAATAGCAGTGGTATCTCACGGTACCTGCTGCTCATTTTAGGCTTTGAGACATGTTTTGTGGCCGATTCAGTTCTTGAACTTGGCATAGCAGCATTGAAGATGCCGACATTGGTGAAAAGCCAAGATTGGGCCATTCGTTTCACCACTGCAGATGAAGTTTGATCGTAGGATCTCTTCATGCCTTGCAATAACTGATGGGAGGGCATTCTGGTGAGAACTATGACACCTGGCACCTGGTACTTCTACCACATTTGACAGGCACAGCATCCTGTGTGTGCCCAGCTCTGGACACGTAGGGCTTTGGGAGTTAACCAATGCTTTCCTGCCTCTACCTCTGAATAACCTAGAAACTTTTTAATGACATGAGTGATAAGCCTAGAACTATGTCCTATTAAACAGAGTGGTGAGAGCCACATAATATTAAGAGTTTCTTAAGTAACTAACAATGGAATTGCCAATCATATTTAATTCTTCAGTTAGAATACGTGACTGTGTGCATAACACATACACATTTTGTTTTTGCATGACTTAGAAAGTGTCATTTTCCAGGTACTTCATGGGATGATGGAGTAGGAAAGGAAGAATTGGCTGGGGTCCCCAACATCTTGGGTTCCAAGCTGTGCTTTGGATTCATTAGCTATGAGACTTTTTGCAAGCATCTTAAGTTCTCTGGGCCTCAATTGATTCTGTAAACTAAGTGAGCTCAACACATGGGGATTCCTCAGATCTTGTATAAGTATCCAGCCCCACCAACAGTGGTTTATCTCAACAATAGATTTATTGAGATACTTATTGTTGAGATAAGTCACTGTTGGTGGGACTGGATACATGGCTCAGTGTGTAAAAGAACTGGCTGTTCTTAACAGAAGAACCTGTTCCATTCCAGCACCCAGAATATGGTTGCTAAACCACAGTAGGAAATGACAGGTCCATGGGATCTGGTGCCCCTTCTGGCCTCCATTGGCATTGCACATGACCTGTCACCTTAGATATAGCATAAAGGCAAAAACACTAATACACAATAAGATAAAATTAAAAAATTGTGCCTCATCCAAAAAAACCCCATTATTCTACAGGGAAGTGGCTTGCAATTCATAATATTAAAGAGAAAAAAAGCTAGGAAGTATGGTACATACATAGGTACATTTATCATGGATTTGTTTAAAATAGGAAAAATAGGAAATAGCACTGACAAAGCAAATAAGGACCATCCAATAAGATGGAATAAATATGAATGATAGTATATGACATCTTAACTGCATAGGAAAATGGTCCAATACACTTTTCGATTAGAAGAGGGCAGCTTTGAGGTTGTCCAGGTGGCTTAGTGGGTAAAGACACTTGCAACAAAGCCTGAGGAAACCCAAGTTTAGAGTCCCATATAGAGACACGTGCAAATGGCCAATGAATGCGGCGGACACTGAGTCCGACATCAATGTCGATCATGGCACCACACACAACACCACAAGCAACACCACACACTGATTAAGAAGAGAATACGAAATCATTCTGCACTTTTTTCGTGTAGGAAAAGACAAGAACGCCAGTTATATCCATTTCATCTCTTTTTTGTAAGAAGTAGTGTGGAAAGACAGGTTCTATCTTGTGGGAGGGGTATTTGCACAAATTTTAATCAGACTTGTGCGATGCCATTGGTATTGCCATTTTTACCAGGCTTTCTTGACTTTCAAGCCCTTTTGTTGCCATCAAGCCTAGTTTTCTAGACCATCATAGGATAATTCAAGCTCCTACCAAGTTATTGCTCTATGTTCCTCAAGAAAGCATACCAACGGCTGGAGAGATGGCTCAACTATATCAGACACTGGCTGCTCCTGCGAGAAGACACAGGTTACAGTTTCCCAAACACCACCTCGTGGCTAACAACCATCTGTAACTTCAAAATTCCACAAAATCCGACAGCCTCTATGGCCTCAAAGGGCATTACACACACTGGACACTTAATGTAAGCGCAGGCAAAAGAGTGATACACAGCGCTAAGTAAGAATAAAAATAAAAATAAATGAAAAGAACAGCATTACCCAGCACAATAAATCAGACTGTGAATCCTGATCTCCCACAGAGCATGGGTGTGTGTGGTACCACACAGCCCTCTCTTCTTGCCCCATGCTTTTAGAATTATAATGAGAAACTTCCAGAAGGAAAGAACTTAAACTATAAGTAAAACAGGAGAGGGCGGTGAGAAAAGAAAGGGCAGCATAGCCAATGGTTGCCATAAATCTGTTCCCGTGGTAATGAAACAGAAAAGTGTGGGGGGGATAGTGGAAGGGCAGGGGATTGCAGCACGGTTAGGGGGTGGGCGTCTAACGGTGAGAATGAAACCACTGGTTACCAATGGGTAGGAAGCTCACCACCCTGTAGAAAGAAACTAGAAGCTAGAAATCCAAGAACGTAGCTCGGAGGTCGCTAATAAAGCAGCCTACCCAAGCATGTGATTTAATTTCATCTCAACCACCCAAATCCTCTCATTGAATATTAAGTTCCATGAAAGGCATTGTTGTGGAATTCTTGTCTCCATCCATGAAAGAGGAACAAAATTACAAAGGCTAAAAGTAATTACATTTTCAATAAGCTTAAGCCACCAATTTCTAAATGGGTTTTCTAATTTCAATAACAAAAATTTAATAGAACAGGTCGGTTTTCCCCACGGCTCCTAAGGCCCGCTTCTTTATCGTAGCAATTCAAAATTAAGTCACTGACAAGTTATTATTATTTTCACAAACCAAAACTATGAGAACATTTAAAATACAGCTATATCCCAAGTCAAACAAAAATGCAAGTTAAATGTCTTAGAGAAACAATGTCTGATACTCACCCCTTTCTAAAGAAGCTGAGTGCCAAGGTCCAAGGCTGGCCTTTGCTCAGAGCATGAGAGGAAGTCTGGATGGCTAAAGAGGGAAAACCCTGTTTCTCCCAGACGGAAGACAGACTCGTGTCCTCTGTATGGTGCTGTCTTGATCATCTCTAGGAACAGATACAGGCTTGCCAAAGAAACACAGGAACACAAACAAAAAAAACAAGGATCTGACACATACAGAATGAACGTGTTTCAAGACCGTGGGAGGAAGCGCGAACACAAAGTCTATGGACCACTAGAGATTGGAAACTGAACAGTAAAAAATAGAGACACTCAGTAATGTCCAGAGGAGAAGGGAAAGTATGNGCGTGATGGCAACACACCTTTACATAGCACTGAGGCAGAATAGGCATGTGAGAGAGGCATGAGGCAGAGTAGGCAGATCTTTGTGAGTTCAGGCCAGCCTGGTGGTCACAGAGTGAGTTCCGAGGACATTCTGTAGCTAGGGCTACAGAGAGCCCTGTCCTCGAAAAGACCAAAAAAAAAAAAAAAAAAAAAAAAAAAAAAAAAAAAAAAAAAAAAAAAAGACCAAAGAGCAGGGTATGGAGGCACATGTTTTTAATCCAAACACTCAGCACTAAGGTGGGCAGATCTCTGTGAGTTAAAAGACAACCTTGTCTACATAGCAAGTCAAGGTTAGCCAGGACTACCTAATGAGACAGTCTCAAAAACAAAGAAAGAAAGAAAGAAAGAAAGAAAGAAAGAAAGAAAGAAAGAAAGAAAGAAAGAAAGAAAGAAAGAAAGAAAGAAAGAGAAAGAAAGAGAGAGAGAGGAAGAAGGAAGGAGGAAGAGGAAGGAAGGAAGGAAGGAAGGAAGGAAGGAAGGAAGGAAGGAAGGAAGGAAGGAGCAAATGGCACTTCTTGGAGTGGAATAGAATGGAATACACCACTCCACCAGCAAAGGCCCACATATTATTCTGAAGAGGGTATCTCTGTATTTTCTCCTTGGAAGGCACAGAAAGGACAGGAATCTCTTCAGGTTCTCTTGAGTCTCAACGAAAAGGGGTATAGCTGGGCGCTAGCTCAGAAGTGAGGTGGTGGGAATCTGTAGGGCACAGAAAAGAATGCGCATGTCAAGTTGTCCTAGAGCTTCTGAGATAGGTGGAAATTATAGCCTGGGTCCCTTCACTATGGGAACATCTGGAATATAAACACTTCTCTGCATATTAAGAGGACTATTTATAGTTCTAGGAATGTTAGGGAGGGCAATTATATAAAGTACAACAGTATTATTAGGTACTTGAAACACCAGGCTTGAAGTAACCATTTGCAAAGATGTGAAAGCCGTTCAGACTGCCATGGATTGATCTACTCCAACCCGGTATGTACTAGTACACTTTCTGAAGCAACCATGTGACAAGTCCCTGTTGACACAGACAAAGCGATGACATCATGCAAATGTGTCCTGCACCAGAGGCAGAGCCAAATGGGAACAGGAGCCTAGGTTGCTTCTGCGGCCACTTGGAGAAGGCTGCAGCATAGATCTATAGCTGCTCAGAGTGAGTGGGAGAGAAAGCACAGCTGCCACTACTTGCCTTTTATGTAACATCTCCATGCTGAAGAACTTCCAACTTTATGGCTCTTAAATATCTGTCCTGCTTCAATAGCAGTGGTATCTCACGGTACCTGCTGCTCATTTTAGGCTTTGAGACATGTTTTGTGGCCGATTCAGTTCTTGAACTTGGCATAGCAGCATTGAAGATGCCGACATTGGTGAAAAGCCAAGATTGGGCCATTCGTTTCACCACTGCAGATGAAGTTTGATCGTAGGATCTCTTCATGCCTTGCAATAACTGATGGGAGGGCATTCTGGTGAGAACTATGACACCTGGCACCTGGTACTTCTACCACATTTGACAGGCACAGCATCCTGTGTGTGCCCAGCTCTGGACACGTAGGGCTTTGGGAGTTAACCAATGCTTTCCTGCCTCTACCTCTGAATAACCTAGAAACTTTTTAATGACATGAGTGATAAGCCTAGAACTATGTCCTATTAAACAGAGTGGTGAGAGCCACATAATATTAAGAGTTTCTTAAGTAACTAACAATGGAATTGCCAATCATATTTAATTCTTCAGTTAGAATACGTGACTGTGTGCATATACACATACACATTTTGTTTTTGCATGACTTAGAAAGTGTCATTTTCCAGGTACTTCATGGGATGATGGAGTAGGAAAGGAAGAATTGGCTGGGGTCCCCAACATCTTGGGTTCCAAGCTGTGCTTTGGATTCATTAGCTATGAGACTTTTTGCAAGCATCTTAAGTTCTCTGGGCCTCAATTGATTCTGTAAACTAAGTGAGCTCAACACATGGGGATTCCTCAGATCTTGTATAAGTATCCAGCCCCACCAACAGTGGTTTATCTCAACAATAGATTTATTGAGATACTTATTGTTGAGATAAGTCACTGTTGGTGGGACTGGATACATGGCTCAGTGGTAAAGAACTGGCTGTTCTTACAGAAGACCTAGTTCCATTCCCAGCACCCATATGGTGCTAACAACCATCTGAAATGACAGGTCCATGGGATCTGGTGCCCTCTTCTGGCCTCCATTGGCATTGCACATGACCTGTACACTTAGATACATGAAGGCAAAACACTCATACACATAAGATAAAATTAAAAAATTGTTGCCTCATCCAAAAAACCCCATTTCTACAGGGAAGTGCTTCAATTCATAATATGAAGAAAAAAAGCTAGGAAGTATGGTACATACATAGGTACATTTATCATGGATTTGTTTAAAATAGGAAAAATAGGAAATAGCACATGACAAAGCAAATAATGGACCATCCATAAGATGGAATAATATAGAAAAATAGATATTGAAAACATTTAACTGCATAGGAAAATGGTCCTAATACACTTTTCGATTAGAAGAGGGCAGCTTTGAGGTTGTCCAGGTGGCTTAGTGGGTAAAGACACTTGCCACAAAGACTGAGGACCCAAGTTTGATCCTTGAGACCCACATGGCAGAAGGAACTGACTCCTGAAAGTTGTCCCCTGACCTCATGTGCATCACACACACACACACACACACACACACACACACTGATTAAATAAGTAAATTAAAATTTTTTCTTAAAAAGAAAGAAAGCCAGTTATATACACACATTTACATTCTCATTTTTTGTAAAGAAAAAGTAGTGAAATAGGACAGAACAGTGTTTCTATATCTTAGTAGGGAGAGAGAGTATTTTGACAAATTTATAAATCAGACTTTGGCTGACATATGGTATTGCCATTATTTACCAGGCTTTCTTGACTTTCAAAGCCCTTTTGTTGCCATCAAGCCTAGTTTTCTAGACCATCATAGGATAATTCAAGCTCCTACCAAGTTATTGCTCTATGTTCCTCAAGAAAGCATTACCCAGGCTGGAGAGATGGCTCAACTATTCAGAGCACTGGCTGCTCCTGCAGAGAACCCAGGTTCAGTTCCCAACACCCACTCGTGGCTAACAACCATCTGTAACTTCAATTCCACAAAATCCGACAGCCTCTATGGCCTCAAAGGGCATTACACACACATGGTACACTTAATGTAAGCGCAGGCAAAAGAGTGATACACACGGAATAAGAATAAATAAAAATAAGGAAAGAAAGCATTACCCAGGCTAATAAATCAGACTGTGAATCCTGATCTCCCACAGAGCATGGGTGTGTGTGGTACCACACAGCCCTCTCTTCTTGCCCCATGCTTTTAGAATTATAATGAGAAACTTCCAGAAAGGAAGAACTTAAACTTATAAGTAAAACAGGAGAGCGGTGAGAAAAGAAAAGGCAGCATAGCCAAATGGTTGCCTAAATCCTGTTCCCGTGGTAATGAAACAGAAAAGTGTGGGTGTTGAGGCAGGGATTGCAGAACGGTTAGGGGGTGGGCTCTTACGGTGAGAATGAAACCACTGGTTACCAATGGGTAGGAAGCTCACCACCCTGTAGAAAGAAACTAGAAGCTAGAAATCCAAGAACGTAGCTCGGAGGTCGCTAATAAAGCAGCCTACCCAAGCATGTGATTTAATTTCATCTCAACCACCCAAATCCTCTCTTGAATATTAAGTTCCATTGAAAGGCATTGTTTGTGGAATTCTTGTCTCCATCCATGAAAGAGGAACAAAATTACAAAGGCTAAAAGTAATTACATTTTCAATAAGCTTAAGCCACCAATTTCTAAATGGGTTTTCCTAATTTCAATACAAAAATTTAATAAACATTTATCGGTTTTTCCCACTGCTCCTAAGGCCCGCTTCTTTATCGTAGCAATTCAAAATTAAGTCACTGACAAGTTATTATTATTTTCACAAACCAAAACTATGAGAACATTTAAAATACAGCTATATCCCAAGTCAAACAAAAATGCAAGTTAAATGTCTTAGAGAAACAATGTCTGATACTCACCCCTTTCTAAAGAAGCTGAGTGCCAAGGTCCAAGGCTGGCCTTTGCTCAGAGCATGAGAGGAAGTCTGGATGGCTAAAGAGGGAAAACCCTGTTTCTCCCAGACGGAAGACAGACTCGTGTCCTCTGTATGGTGCTGTCTTGTCATCTCTAGGAACAGATAATGCCTTGCCTCTGCCAGAAACACAGGAACTGACCTCTAACTTTTCAAACCTGGAGGCCGAACAGCTCCCTTTTAAACATATAAACAAATAATGACAGGAGGAGAGGGAAAGTAGGGCGGCTCTAACTGCAACATAATGAATCAGGCTATCCAATGAGAAGATGGTTCCCTAAGAAAAAGCCACCCCAAGGGTCCCACTCAATAGTAAATTATTGTTTTAGTGTATTCAATTGCACCCCAGAGGCCTAAAGGAACTATGGAAAACTGCCTGATTTACTTTTACAAAGTGATTTACACACTGGGGTGTAATCTATCTCAATAAATCTGAAACCCTACAAAACAAGCCGCTCGAAAGGCAGAACAAAGAGAGATTTCAATTCCGTCATTATTTACTGCCCCTTAACTCAGCTTCCTCAGAGTCAGAGCTGAAGAAAATAAACACAGGCCTTCTCTTTAATTCATTCTGTCGTGTGAAGACTGTTTTCTTACTCTGTGCCAAAAACAAGGGGGGAAGCTATCAAAGAGACCCCTTTGCTCTGTCTGTTCTTTCTCTTTCCCCAGACACAACCCCAAGGTGCTTTGAGACTACCATATTCTCAGGCATTGTCAGAGGGATTGCCATTGAATGTGCACGTCCCGTGCCCACAAGTGGTGAAACAAAATTTGTCTTCCCCTATTTAACATGACTGTTCATCCTTCCCCATTACCTGCCTGTCCTTTGCTTTTGCATATAAGCAAAGGTGACTCGTGGGGCTGGAGAGATGGCTCAGCAGTTAAGGGCACTGACTGCTCATGCAGAGGACCTGGGTTCAATTCCCAGCACCCACATGGAGGCTAAGAACCATCTTAGGCTGGGCATGGTGGCGCACACCTTTAATCTCAGCACTCAGGAGGCAGAGGCAGGTGGATCTCTGTGAGTTCAAGGCCAGCCCGTTATATCATAGTGAGCTCCAGGCCAGCTGGGACCAAAGGGAGATCCTTTCTCAAAAAGACAAAAAAAAAAAAAAGGTGACTCTCAAGTTCAATCAGTGAGACAGTTCATTGCCTTGAAAACAGGAAAGGCAGCTAAAAACAGATTTTCATTAAGGTCAATCTTCTGTGACTTTATGTTGAGTTTTGAGTTCACAAAACTCTTCATATTAATATTCATTAGGATATTTTCCCCAAAGAACAATTGCTCAGGTTGTTTCTGCCAGAAGATGAAAATATAGTTCACTTAAAAGCAGTAGCTGGGCTCGGTGGCACACGCCTTTAATCCTAGCACTTGGGAGGCAGAGGCAGGTGGACCTCTGTGAGTTCAAGACCAGCCTGGTCTACAGAGTGAGTTCCAGGAGAGCTGGGGCTACAGGGAGACCCTCGTCTTGAAAAGACCAAAAAAAAAAAAAAAAAAAAAAAAACAGTTATTCAACTTACATAAATATTATTGATTCAATGTTCAACCCATTTTCTTTTCTTTTTGAGTGCCTGTGTGTGTGTGTGTGTGTGTGTGTGTGTGTGTTTGTACAAGTGCCACAGCCTGTTTGTGGAGATCAGAGGAAAAACTATAGTACTTTTGGATTTTTTACATATCTTTTCCCATCTTTTAATTTGAAGAGTAACACTGTCCGTTTGTTTTGTTGTTTTACATTACTTTTCTCATCATTGTGACCAAAATACTTGCCAGAAACAACTTAGGGAAAGAAAGGTCTGTTTTGGCTAGCAGTTTCAGCAGGATTTCAGTCCCTCACAGTAGGGAAGGCGAGTAGAGTTCATGATAAGCAGAACCATGTGCCAAGATTCATGGCATGGTGCCCGACTGGGAAGGCAGAGAACACAGACTGGAACATGAGGTGGGCATAACCAAAGATACTACAGGAACCCAAGTTCCATATTCCTCAGAGTCAGAAAAGACTTGTGTGTGTGTGTGTGTGTGTGTGTGTGTGTGTGTGTGTGTGTACATACACATGTGCAGGCCGAAGGAGGATGCTGTGCTCTATCACTCTCTACCTTATTCCTTGAGATGGGGCCTCTCACTGAACCTGGAGCTAGGCTGATGGCCCATAGACCCCAGCCATTCTCCCATCTTGACCCCCCTAGTGCTGGGGTTACAGGCACATGTGATGTTCATGCTCAACATTTTACATAGGTTCTTGGGATTTGAATTCATGTCTTTATGATTGAACAAGTCCCTTACCTGCTGAGCCGTCTCTGGGCACTGACGTTTTATTTTTTGAGACCTGATGTCAGTGTATAGCCCCGGCTTGTTTTTAACTCACAACCTTCATGCCTCAGTTTCCCAAGTCTTGGGATTACAGACACTACCATGCCAGCTATAAGCATTCTGAAGATGCTTATGGGAATCTGAATATAGATAATACATTAGATATTATTAAGTTGATGTGGATTTTCACAGGTGTGACCTCAATGTGGTGATTGAGTGGGCATCCTTTAAGGGGGACACCAAAGTTTTCAGGGGTCAGGTGTCATGATTTTCAAACTCTCAAATAGACAGAGGTACTCTGGTACAAATGGTTCAGCCAAAGCATACATACATAAAAGAAGAATATTGTCTAAGGAAAGAGTAAAGCAGGCTGCACTTTTCCTACAGGATAAAGTACATTCTAAGAACTTTCCTGGGCGAGGTTCTCACCCTTGCTCTTGGTGGAAGAGATAAGGAATGCTTGAGGGTTTATTTGTACCTGGGAATGAATTTAATATTGTAACTCTATGAACCTGATGAACAACTTTAGGTGCCAGAGGGAACCTGCTCTCTTGGAAAGGAGCTTATAAAGAATGCACTGTTGGGTCTGTTTTCATCTTTTACTGCAAGACAAGAACTGATCAGGTTTCAGAGGACCGGAAGAAGTCGGATTAAAGCTAGTCACAGGAAAACAACAGTGGTGGGTGCTTTGACAGTGACCTTGGCTACTGAGAATCCTATCCATGTGAAAAACATGATGAGTTCTCTTATCATTTTGTGGAGAGGCTTAGAAAGGAAGGAAATGAATTGGTTTAGAAGTGCCTCTCCATTTCCGTTATATTCCAGGCACTTGTCACACACCAGAACCCACATGATTAATTCCCTGTCCATCTGTGTTCAGCGCAGTGTGAGACTCAGATCCATGAAGATGAGAAAGGGCTGAATTCACTTCCTTGGGACTGGGATGGCACCAGTCAGATGCTGACTTGAGTGTTTAGCGTGAACTGATGCCCTGCCAAGAATGTATCATGATTACCCAGCACCTATGTGAAAAGCCAGATGTGATGATGTGTACCTGCAGTCCTTGCCCTAGGAGTGCAGAGACAGCTGGATCCCTGGGCTTATTGGCCAGTCACTCCAGCCAGTCAGTGTGCCCACATCCAGTGAAGACTGCCTCAAAAAATATGGTAGAGAGTGACTAAGGAAGACACTGGGCACAGACCTCGTTACATGCACACACTACACATACAATACCAGTAGCCTCCACATTGCACACAGAGCTGTACCTTGACACACCCAAACACACGTAAATATACATTCAAAAGATGAACACACACTTTACATTAGCGGGGGCTCCCACAAGTGCCAGTGCACCCCACAGGTGGCCACACCAAAGCTAACTTGGAAGGATATGCACTCGATTTTCTGAAAAATAGATGAGTTATTAATGAATAATTTTTTAAAACAAAAGCAATCATCTGGTTGAATGTGAGTACTCTCTAATCATTGAATTTTAGCCTTCAAGTATTGGCAATGTTCTTTTTATTTATTCTCTTTTTTTTGAACCAAGGGGCATCTAAAACATCTTTTATTTCTTTAAGAAATTTTGTGTATTTTTCAAGACTTTCTGGAGCTGTTTTCTCCTTTGTTCCATATCCATTACTTGTGATTTCTTTCCTCCAGCTTCTGAACTCTGCTGATTGGTTTCATACAATTCTACTGATGTGGATTTGTTTATGCAAAGTTAGAAGCAATCAAAGTGTTCAACAATAGAAATTTAGTTGGAAATAATTCTAGAAACAATAGTAAAGAATTGTTTAAGTAATTTATAACAAGTATTTATATTATGCAGGGGCGTAGAAAATAAGCAATATAAACTAAGACAGTATGTGTTAAAGAACGATGTGCTGGGTTGGACACTGCCCTCACTCTCCCTAAAAAAAATTCTGTTTACCTGTAATCACAGAATATGATCTTATTTGGAAATAATGTTGCCACATGTGTGATGAATTAAGATTCGGTCACACAGGACTAGAGTAGGCCCTTGTGTTGGTTCTTTTTCTCACTGCTGTAATCAAATACCAGAAAACAACTTGAGGAAGGAAGTGTTTATTTTGGGCTTTCAATTTGAGGTAATACAGTCCATCGTGGCAGGGCCACCACGGTGGCAGGTATATGTGGTTAGGACTCCTCACATCAGAGAAAGTGAAGAAGGGTTATAAAACCTCAAGGTCGACTCCCAGTTCTCCCTTTCTGTCAGCAAGGCTCCACCTCACAAAGTTTCCACAACCTTCCAAACAGCCACACTTGCTGGGGACCAAGCATTCAACACATGAGCCCATGAGGGACAGTTCACATGTAAGCCACAAGAGTCCTAAATTCAATAACTGGTATAGCTTTACATGAAGACCATCTGGAGACTGAGACACACGGAAGGAAGAGGGCCAGGAGTCACCAAACCCAGGAAGGGGTGTCCTGTGTCTCAAACCACCAAGAAACATCATCCTCTGTCAGAGTGACTTGAAACACCAAAGGAAAACAACTCTTAAAGAAACTAATAATACAGGATCAGGGAGCTGGCTTAGTGGGTAAGAGCACTTGATGTGAAAGCAAGAGGACCTGGGTTCAAATCCCCAGCATCCATGGAAGAGCTGAACATAGGGAGCTGTGTGTGCCTGTAACCCCAGCATTGAGGGACGGAGACACATGGATCCCTAGTAACCAGCTGGCCAGCCAGCCTAGCAGAAATGGCAGGCTCTTGGTTCAGTGAGAGACTCTCCACAAAAAGGACAGTTATAGAGAAAGATAATGACTTATGCAACATTCAAGGGTATGTACACACATACACACACACACACATGCAAAGGGTTTTTTTTTTATCTGACAATACCAAAATTGGGAAAGGATGGAGAGCTGTAGAGCAGTTGAAGTTTATTGCTGGTCAGAAGGTAAAATGGTAGTTCAGTGTAGGGGAACTAGTTGGGTTTCCTAGAAAGAGAAGCATACATGCATCCTTAGGTACAGATTTTGCATTCCTCTCTGTTTAGCCAAGAGGACTGAAAATCATGTGCACAGAGGGTCTGCCCGTGACTGCAACAACAGTTTTTGCTTTTCATAATATGAGAAATGAGATCTATATGGATGAGCATTATACTAAGCTAAAAAGAAAAAAAAAGCCAGACTCAAAAGAGCACCGATTGTCTGATTGCTTTTATATAAAGTGTATAAATAGGCAAAAATTCACTGTAGTAACAGAATCAGATGCCTTCTGGGGGGATTGCCTGGACAGGAGCACAAGGAAGCTTCCTGGAATGATGGGATGTTCTCTATGTGTGTTTTGATTGTCATGGTGGCTACACAGGCATATACAATCGTCAAAACTCATCAGATTGAACATTTGAGATGTGTGCATTTGACTGTTTTTATTTTGCCTGAAGATGAGACTATTCAACCAAATCCACTTGACTAGGGATTTATTTTAGATCTTTTAGTAGTGTTCTTGGAAGCAGAGAAGAATACACAGCTCAGGAAACCCTGCATATACATCTTGCTGGGTGTGGACTTACTGGCAGAACCCAGGGTATAGGTGTTGGCTGGGCTTTGAAGTCTCATTTTTGGGGGGTGGGTGAGGAATAGAGTCGGCCACTGCTTGTCACACCTCCTGCCATGTGTATCTTGGACTATAGAAACAAGCTTTTCTGTGTACTTCTCTGCCCTTCACGTCTGTCTAGACTACAAAAGGGCTTTCCTCCTTATCTGAGATTTTTCATTGGCATCTACACATTTGGTAAACAACCTATTCATGTATGTCCCTAAGTTCTATCAGGTAAAAGCCCCCCCCCAGCATGTTTGGTGATGAGCACTGTAGTAACCTTGAGGTACCAGAGCTCATAACCTTTGCATCTTATATATATCCTCGTCTTCCTCTTATGCTAATGAGTCCTAGTCTGACAGATGGAGCCTTGGGTTCTGTGGATAGACGAAATAAGTAAATCACTCCTGGGCTGTCCTCAGAGATTGGCAATCTAACTAAGGTACAAAGATCACCACAGCAACACAGTGCTTTGGTGATTATAGGGTGGATGCCACTGGATCCCTCATGCTCTGACCTGGTTCTTCAAGGGGAACAGGATGGTGGGTAGGAGGGTATAAGGGATAGAAATCTGTGCGGCACACTTACATAGATTCAGGCAAAACACTTATACACATAAATAAATAAAAATAAATTTATTATAAATGTGGGTTCTGGGACTGGAGAGATGGTTCAATAGTGAAGAACACTTGGCGCTCTTTCAGAGGATTTGAGTTCAGTTTCCAGAACCCACACTGGGAGGCTCACAGCTCCTTGTAACTCCAGTTCCAGAGGATCTGACATGTCTGGCCTTGGTGGGCACTCACACTCACACGTACATACTCACACATGGACACTGTTCTGGATAACTTTAGTTGTCAACTTGACACACCTGAATAGAGGGACTCTCAACTGAGGAACTTCCTCCATTGCACTGGCCTGTGGCCACATGTCTGGAGCATTTTGTTGATTATTGAATGATGTGGGAGGGCCTAGCTCACTGTGGGTGGTGCCACCCCTGGGTGAGTGGTCCAGTACTGTATAAGAAAGCAGGCTGAGCACAGGCTAGCAGAGCAAGCCAGTAAACAGTGTTCCTGCATGGTCTGTGCTCCAGGTTCCTTCCCTGAGCTCCTGCCTTGGCTTCCCTTGATGATGGACTGTGCTTGTAAGCCGAATAAACACTTTGCTCCCAAAATTGGTTTTGATCAGTGTTTTTATCACAGAAGTTGAAAACAAACTAAGACACACACACACACAGAACTAAAAATAAAATAAAGCTTATAAAAGCACATGTGATCCAAATGTGGTTATGTATCCCTTTAATCCCAGCATTCAGGAGGCAGATGCAGGCAGTTCTCTGTGAGATTGAGACCAGTCTGATCCACAAATTCTGATTCAAAAAACAAACAAAGAAAAAACAAACAACAAACAGGGTATATGGTTTAAGTAAATATAGAGGTTCTTGCTCATCTCAACAGCTGGCTGACAATGTGATATGGGGTGTGTGTGTGTGTGTGTGCGTGCGTGCGTGTGTGTGTGTGTGTGTGTGTGTGTGTGTGTGTTAGCAGATACTCTACCATTGAGTTATACCCCCAGTCAATTTTTTATGTTTTATTTTGAGACAGGGTCTCACTAAGCCTCCTACGCGAGCCTTGAACTTACCCTTGAACCCAAGCAGACCCTGACCTTGCAGCCCCCTGGCTAGACTCTCAAGTATCTGGGATTACAGGCCTGTGCCACCAGGCCCAGCCTCTCAATGACTTTTTGTTTGTTCTTTTGGCAATAGCAGGAGATTTTCTGCAGAGCATTTAGGGTGTGATTTTACAAATGTCAGTTCAGGAGCCTCACTGCAAATCTCCCTACCCCCCCAGCCATGAGGGCCAGGGACATAGTCTGAAGCTCAAGGAAAGGCGGTGAGCTGCCCAGTAAAGCTGTGCCCATAGTGGAGGGGTATCAGAGTTGAGCTGACGTTTTAAGGCAGGGCTTCTGCTTTTCAGATGTCTGAGATTAGAACCATGGCCTTTTTGGACCTTGGACCTTGGTTGAGGCTTTCTGTTTTCCTCTGATATGAACTTGATAATTTTTCCATACTGAATTGTGTTTGGCAGCCAATAGTAAGGGTGATAATTCCCTGTTGTAAAACAGTAACCGCTCTGTTTGGATAAGACCAACTATATTTATTGCGGTTTTAACCTCTTTGTTGCTTAGGCAACCAATATCCGAATTAACTTAAGCTTACAAATTTATTACCTGATAACCACTCAGCCCATCACTTTGTGTGAGTTGTGCCTACTTTGGATGAACTGTGACTGTGGAGTGTGTGAATAGCTGGGAGAAAGGAGTCATGTCTCCCATGTGACGACAGCTTGGCTCTTTGCTGAGTGTGCCAGGTAGAGTGGGCTGAGGGAAGCTCCATGCCAATCTTTCAGCAAGCCTCCTTGTTCTTGCCAATCAGTTTGCTGGCCAATGGGAGAGCTCATTTCTCAGCAGCTGGCACATGGCATAAAAAGAGTGCCAGGGTTCCTTAGTCTTCTCAACAAATATCAACACACCCCAAGTTCCTAAGTCCCTCCGGACTGTAGCTAAGGAAAACATAACCAAATATCCTACGTGGGCTATCACAAACAACAGAAACCTGATTCTCACAGGTCTGGAGGCTGGAAGGTACCAGATCAAGAGACCCACTGTCAGGGCTGGAGAGCTGGCTCAATGGTCAAGAGCACTGGCTGCTCTTACAGAGGACCTGAGTTCAGTTCCCAGCACTTGCTTGGCAGCTAACCACCTGAGAATCCAGTCCTGAGGGGGTCCCCTCTTCTGGCCTCCAAGGGCATCACATGTTCTGGTGCATACATACATGTAGGCAAAACACATACATGTAAAAATAATTTTTTTTAAAGAGAGACTCAGCTTCTGGTGAGGGCTCACTTTCTGGTTCGGGGCTGGCGCCATCTGGCTGTAGTGAGGATGCCTTTAGGGCTCTCTTTTATAAGGGCCCTAATTCTAGCCCTGCACCCTCATGACCAAATCACCTTCCAGAAGCCCCACCTCCTAATACCTTCCTATTGGGCATTAGGTTTGCCGTATGAACTTTGGGGGAACAGAAACACTGATCCCACAGCACAGGGGCTAACAAGGGAAACAAATCCACTGTATGAAGGCTTGGGGCCTAGGCCTCTTGACCACTGGCAAGCATCTCTTCTCGGTCTTTCCTCTTCTTTCATAGCATCTGTTCTCTCCATCACAACTCTAGTCACCGTTCTCAGCTACCAGCACCTCTTGTCTAGATAACTGTGCTGACTTCTGGCTCTCCTGTCTGTAGTGTATCTTGGAATGTCAGTTATTTATACCTTTGTTCAATCTGTCCTACTGTGTGCTCTGGAGGTAATGAGCAGCTCACCTTCCTACAGAAGAGAAAGAGGGGGCTGGGAGGAGAGAAGCTAGTACACAAGTATAATGTATTTAGTACATCATAAGCTCTAAGAACAGGTCATGCCAAGCTTATTCTCTGTCCCAGTCATTTGTTGATGAGTGCTTGCTACGTTACCGTGATTATATATAAGCAACTTAAGAGAAGGGATTATTTTGGCTCACAGTGTGAGAGGTCACAGTCCAGAGGTGGGAAAGGCCTAGTGGGGTTCATGGTGCTGAGAGTATGTAACTCCCGTGTCTCAACACACCAGGAGGCTGAAAGAACATGGGCTGGTTTGCCCCTTCCAAGATACAACATGTCCATTAGGGAGGCCCCATGACCCAAAGTGTCTATAGTCTCCCAAAATGACACCAGATGGGGACTAATTGTGCAAATATGAGACCCCATTGTGACAGTTTGTGTTCAAACCGTGAGAGTCAGGAGTAAACAACTTCTGAAGGTTATGGCTAAAAACATGCTCGAAGAACTATGAGGAGTTACTGAAGACAGAGACTGGATGGAGATGTGACCTGACCGTGTGAAGCCAGGGCGGGCAGAGCTGCAAGGAAGAGACAGGCAGGGCATGTCGTCCCAAGTCCCCTGTCTACTCTGGCACCCAAGGGCTCTTCTGGGAACTGAGTGCCTTTAAATGGTTTGGTATTTCGTATCTCTCACCTCACTGTTTCACATGTTTATATGAGTGGGTCATGTGCTCCTAATTAGACTACAGTCCTTTTGAGATCTTATGGTTTATTTATTTGCTCTATGCATAGACCAGACATTTATAAATATAATCACTTTTTAATAGAATATATTAAGGGGCTAGAGAGATGGCCTAGTGGTTAAGAGCGCTGTCTGCTCTTGCAGAAGACCCGGGTTCGATCCCCAGCACCCACATGGTGGCTGAGAACCATCTTTAACTCCAGTTCCAGGGGAATCCAACACCCTCTTCTGACCTCCGCAGCATTGCATGACACAGGTGCACAAACCTACATGCAGACAGTACATTCATACACATAAAAAACAATAAATAAATAAATATAAAAAAATAAAAATAAAAATAGAATATATTAAATTTGGGGGCTACCTTTTTGTTTTAGTCACTCATAAGACAAAAGTAATGTTTTTCTTTTAATAGCAGTTTAAAATGTTTTTAATTAAGCCAGGCCTGGTGACATACATGTTTTTTTGAGACAGGGTCTCCCTATAGCTCCAGCTGGCCTTGAACTCACAGAGATCCTACTGCTTCTCTTCCCGAGTGCTAGCATTAAAGGTGTGCACCACCACACCTGGCTTAAAGACCATTCTTAGCTGCCCTGTGGGTGCTGGGAATCGAACCCCGGGTCCTCTGCGAGAGCAGTCGGTACTTTGTGCATTTGCTAAAATTGATTTTAATTTATAAGACTTTCATTACTCACTAGGGGGTCTGAGACATGATCGGAAAAAAAATTTCAAAGCGTCAAGTAGGGCTGGGGAGATGGCCCCTAAGGCAGGAGTGCTTGCTAGCAAGCGTGAGGGTCGGGTGTGGAACCCCCTCATCCATCCACATAAAAAGCTGTAACCCCAGCTTTGGGAGGTAAAGATAGGCAAACCAAATTCCTAGAGCTGGTTTGGAAGCAAGCTTATCGGAATATGTGAGTTTGGTTTAGAGAGAGACCTTGTCATAAGGGAATAAGATGGAGAGTGATTGAGAAAGACACTGGAAATCCTCCGCTGGACTCTGCATGGGTGTGCACAGGCATGTGCATTCCCATACTTACCTGTATGCGTTATATCACACACACACACACACACACACACACACATGATTGATAGATAGATGATAGATAGATAGATAGATGATAGATAGATAGATGATAGATAGATGATAGATAGATAGATAGATAGATAGATAGATAGATAGATAGATAGATAGATAGATAGATGGAATGCCCAATATAGTTATCAGTTGTGATTCAACTAGAAATGCAGCTAAATTGTCTTTAGGTAAGTCAAAGGTGAACTGAAATTAAATTTTTGAAACAACACTCTCTTTCAAAAATAGACTGGCATCATTAAAATTAATAGAGTTTTAAATACTACTGAATACATTATTTGTCAGTTTTAGAGTACTAGATCACAGACATCTCATGGTTCTATAAATATAGTAACTGACTCCATCTGCCGGGCACAGACACCTCTCATGAGAATTTAACTCTTGAAGACCTTTGTTCTGGGCACTTGTGGCTGCTCACACTTTTTGTTTTGTTGAGACAGGGTCTCCCTGTAGCCACAGCTGGCCTGGAACTCGCTATGTAGACCAGGCTGTCCTTGATCTCACAAGTGCTGGGATTAGCTGCTCACATTTTTTTTTAACCTGTCCCTAAATCATTTGTTTTTCTTTAGTACTGGGTTGTAATTGATTTTAAAAAGTTCATTTAAGCTGGGCGTGGTGGCACATGCCTTTAATCCTAGCACTTGGGAGGCAGAGGCAGACGGATGCTTGTGAGTTCAAGACCAGCCTGGTCTACAGAGCTAGTTCCAGGACAGCTAGGGCTACAGGAAGACCCTGTCTAGGAAAAAAAAAAAGTTATGACTTAACCTAATTTAAAATATTAGTCAGAACAGAATGAAATTGGATCTTAAGCCTTAAATAGTTGCCATGTGTCTGCTTATTAAAAAAAAAAAAAGGCTTTCTCTTTATTCTTTCTGCATTTGTCTCAATTTAAGCACAAATCTATTATAGCAAATCACAACAGTGGCATCCTGTGGCACAGATGTGAATGACATGAATGTCCTTGTACTATGGTCTTGGGAGGCCTAGAGTCCTGGCTATGGAGGCATTAGTCAGTTCTGAGGCCTAATGACATTACAAGTGAGGTCAGAAGAGGGCATCAGATTCCCCTGGAACTGGAGTTAAAGACTGTTCTTAGCCACCATGTGGGTGCTGGGAATTGAACCTGGTCCTCTGCAAGAGCAGTCAGTGCTCTTAACTGCTGAGCCATCTCTCCAGCCCCAAGAGAGTTTTTAATCTTTATTTTAAAAGAAATTAAATACATGTTTCATTTCAAGTTGAATTGAGAATAAAACTACAAATATTTACTTCTTTAGAGCCTATCTTCAGAGGAATAAAATATGAGTTTCTTCCAATAATTTTTTTAAACTTTTAAAAAATTTATTATTATTATTTATGTGTATGAGTGTACTGTCTGCATGTAGGTTGGTGTACCCATGTTGTGCAATGCTGTGGAGGTCAGAAGAGGGCATCGGATTCCCCTGGAACTGGAATTAAAGACGGTTCCTAGCCTCCTTGCGGGTGCTGGGAATCGAACCCCGGTCCTCTGCAAGAGCAGTCGGTGCTCTTAAACTGCTGAGCCATCTCTCCAGCCCCCTCTTCCAATAATTTTTATACAGAAAATGCTATTACTTATTGCATGATATCAACTCAATATCCCACAATATATAGACCAAATGCTATGTATATCTTTCTTGTATTTCACAAAAGACAATGAAGGAATAAAAGGAAATCGTTTTTAAAGACTAATGTGTAGGTGTTGGCTATGGAGCAAAACAATCCATATCAGAACACTAAAAACACTTTCCTGATTAGTGTTCACTGTCAACTTGACACAACCTAAAGTCACTTGAGAAGAGGGAACCACAACTGCGGAGTTCTCTGGATCAGATTGGCCTGCGCACATATCGGAGACAGATTGTCTTATCTGATGATTGACGTGGAAGGGCCCACTCCACTATGGGAAGTTCCGTCCCTACGCAGGTGCTCATGGCCTGTATAAGAAAGTATAAGCCTCCAGAGAGCAAGCCAGTGAGCCCCCCTCTGCTTTGAGTTCCTGCTGGATTTCTTGCTCTGACTTCCCCAGTGCTGGACTGTGACCCAGAAGTGTAAGCCAAATAAACTCTTTCCTTCCAAGTTGCTTTTGGTCAGAATGTTTTATCACAGCAACACAATTTGACTAGAACAAATAGTAAATATTTTATCTTTTCTTCTTCCTAAAAATAAAGCACAACACATTTCAAGTGCCTTTTGCTTGCGGTACAGCGCCATCCACTTCCCAGCACACGGGGAAGAGCCCTGCTGGACAAGCTTCTACCTTTCCACTTATTTATTTTTACATTTAAAAATATTTTCAGAAATAATTAACAGTTTTTCTTTTTCTCTTTAAGCTTTTTATAATAAGTAGAATTATGATGTTCATATTCTATAAATTTTTGCATTCATTTGAAACAGCTGAACTGTCAAACTTACTCAGTGGGCCAAAAAGGTGGCTCAGTAGCAAAGGCACTTGCTGTGTAAACCTGGTGACTGGGCTGGAGAGATGGCCTAGCGGTTAAGAGTGCCAACCGCTCTTACAGAGGACCCGGGTTCGAGCCCCAGCACCCACATGGTGGCCGAGAACCGCCTGAAACTCCAATTCCAGGAGAACTCCAGTTCCAGGAGAATCCGACACCCTCTTCTGACCTCCACAGCGTTGCACGACATGGGTGCACAGACTTGCATGCAGACAGTACATTCATACACATACAGAAATAAATAAGTAAATAAATAAATAAATAAATAAATAAATAAATAAATAAATAAATTTAAACCTGGTGACCTGAGTTTGATCCCCAGAACCCACATACAGGTGAAGAGAATCAACTATGATTTTCGTGTATGCCCTGTGACACAAACACATACATATCATCCACACATTAATAATAAATGGTTTGGTTTTTTTTGGAGATAGGGTCTCCCTATGTAGCTCAGATAGCCTAGAACTTGCTATGTAGACCGAGCTGACCTGGATTTCACAGAGATCTGCATGCCTCTGCCTCTTGAGTGCTGAGACTAAAGGTATGCCCCACAATACCTGGTATAAAAAGGTTTTGAAAGAATTACATGAATTACAAATGAGCTGGAGAGATGACTCATCATTTAAGAGCATTTGCTGCTCTTACAGAGGACCAGAGTTTGATTTCCCAGCACCCCTGTCAGGTGGCTCCAACTCCTTCTAAGTCCAGATCCAGGATATTCTGACACCTCTGGCCTGCAGCCTTCTGCATATAACCCACACATAGACACAGACAGACACAGACATAGACGTGCACAGACACACACACATATATATACACACACACACTTGTACATAATTAAAAATAATCTTTTGAAAGGTGTAACTCGATTACAAATTATATGATTCTGTTTTTATAAAATTATATGGTGGCGCACGCCTTTAATCCTAACATTTGGGAGACAGAGGCAGGCGGATCTTTGTGAGTTCAAGGCCAGCCTGATCTACAGAGCGAATTCCAGGCCAGCTGGGGCTACAGGGAGACCCTGTCTCAAAAAGACCAAAAAAAAAAATCATATAGATACATTATATATGTATATATGTATATATTTATATATTATATAAATATATGTATGTATATTTATATATTATATAAATATATGTATGTATTATATATACATACATATATATTCACATGGAATATATATATATATATATATATATATATATACATACATATGTATTCCATGAAAATGGCTGGTTCACTTTCCTATTGGTATGCTTCTGTTTTCTTACTTATTTGCGTTATTTCTCAGTTGTTCTCTATAAAATAAATGTCTTTTTATCAGTTCTTTTGTTATAGATCTTGCAGCTATGGTCTCCAAGCCTGTTTTGTTTATCTATGAAATGAATAGAGCATGATTGTTGCTAAGCTGTTTTCAATTCTGGAGGTTGTATGTCAGCTACTGTTGTTAGCTGCAAGCGACAGAGTCTTCTCGGATTCCTTTATGCTAGGGAGTTCACATAATGTTTGGGGCGGATGGGAAAAGAGGCCTGAGCTTCTTTGAGACATTCTTAGAGCCAACTGAGTGATCAGGAGGTGCCACTAACCCCAAACCCACATGCCTCTGCCCAGCTTGCTCCAGTGAAACATGGGGGAGCTTGGGCAGCCAACCACTTCCTTCCTGTAGACCCAGGGCTTCTCAGTAAAGGGAAGGAGGCTGGGAGGCATTAATTCAGTTTCCCTTCTGAAAGCAAGACTACCAAAGTATGGTATGAGTAGAGGCAGACAGGGTACAGCACAGAGCTTAGCAGCTATCCAGTGCTTATGCTGCAGGGGTTTCATAGTGATGTCTTTAATTCTTCTCAGATTTTATTTTGTGTCATTGATGTTGGAATCTAGTTGAAGTTTTTATATGAAAAACCAATGTGCCTGCCGTCACTGATTGGATAAGTACATCTTTTTCCTGATGATCCGTGGACCCGCCTCTGCCCACAGTCCATTTTCCTTCACACACACTTTCAAATCATCTCCTCCTCCTCCTCCTCCTCCTCCTCCTCCTCCTCCTCCTCCTCATCTTTCTCCTCCTTCTCCTCTTCTCCTTCTTCCTCTTTCTTTGTCTTCTTATTTAAGATAAAGTCTTAAACAGACCAGGCTGGCCTCCAATTTGCTTGTGGCTGAGGTTGACCTTGATATTTCTCTGCACTCCTGAACGCTGGGTTTACACCACACACAATTTATGCAGTGCTAGAGGCTGAACCCAGGCCTTCCTTCCTACTGGACAGGCATTCTGTCAACCGAGCTAGGTCCCACTGGGCTCTCTCTTCTGTGTCATTGTCTTCTCTTCCCAGACCACCCTGTTTTAATTTCTCTCTAGAATGTTTGATGCCCATAAGGCAACTCTGCCTACCTAGCCCTCTGTTCTCTTTCAAAACCGTCTTGGGGGCTGAAGAGATGGCCTAGCGGTTAAGAGCGCTGACTGCTCTTGCAGAGGACCAAGGTTTGATCCCCAGCACCCACATGGCGGCTGAGAACCGTCTTTAACTCCAGTTCCAGGGGAATCCAACACCCTCTTCTGATGTCCAAGGCATTGCACACAACATGGGTGCACAGACCTACGTGAAGACAGTACATTCATACACATACAAAAAAAACTTTAAAAAAACTATCTTGGAATGACAATTTACTTTTCCATATAAATTTTAGAGTCAGTTTAGAAACCACCCAAATTCTGCCAGGCTTTTGTTTGAATTTAGATTCATTTATATATAATGTAGGTAGAACTGGTGTGTTTATACTTTTGAGTCACCTTGCCTATCGGTTCATCTCTTCCTTTATATCCTTAAATAAAATTTTATAATTTCCCCATTAATCTTTTAAACTAATCATGTGATATATATATATATATATGTATATATATATATATGTATATATATATATATGTATATATACATATATATATATATATATTTCTAGGACCTTTATTTTTTTTGCTGCTATTGTGCGTTGGCTGACGTTTTCCCGTTTTGTGTTCCTTGTTATTGTTACAGACAAAGAGATATTGTTTTGTTTTGTATGTTAATCCTGCAGTCTGCAGCCTTGCTATTTCATCAGTTGCAATGGTTGTATGTGACATCTGTGCATTTTGTGTACCTACACATAATATTTTTAAATTTAAATTTACTTTAATTACAAATATTTTATTATTTTATTTTTTATGTATATGAGTATATTGCTGCATGTATGAAGTGCACTTGTGCTGTGCGATGCCCACAGAGATGAGAAGGTGGCACTGGATCACCTGGAACTGGAGTTACCATTATTGGAGTTACCCACCATATGGGTGCTGGGAATTGAACCCGGGTCCTCCGAAAAAGCAGCCAGTGCTCTTAACCACTAAGCCATCTCTTCAGCTCCCAATTTTTCTTTTTTTTTCCACACATTTTACTTATGTCCTTTTCTGTGTGGTATGTTTTCTGGTATTTTCTGGACAGTGCTGAATTGTGGCACACAGTTGTCCTCTTTGTCACAGTCCTGTTCTTCAGGGGAATTTTTTGAGACCACTGTGGCATGCTGGCTCTAGGCTTTAAATAAAAGATTAAGGATTAAGGAAGTCCTGTCCATTTCTAGTTTCCTAAGAGCTATTCATTAGAATGATAGAGCTGAGTTGCTAGAATGTTTGTTTTACAAATAGTTGAATGAAGCCCTGGGTTCAATCCCCAGGACTATCAAAGGAAAAGGGCAGAGAGTGTCCTGTCTTTTAAATGAGAATGGGTGCTCAATTTATAGAATAAGACACATTATTCTATTTATTTTCAATCTGAAAACGTGGTCAACTTTTACTGATGGATTTTCTAACAGTCTCACATTCTTGATGTAAACCCAAACTAGCAGGCACCATTTACAAATATGCAACAGTTCCATCCAACGTGCTAGTGTCTGGGGAGAAGCTTTTATCTGTTTGAGAGACTACTCAACACTGCCTTGCTCTTTTCTCTCATGCTACCTTCGTTTCATTTTGGTGTCTTGTCCTAGCTTTGCAAGCTGATTAGCCTGCTGCACTTCCCTTTGCATGTGTGGTACAATCCCCACCCCCAAGTCATCTAACATTAGTGGGATTTTTTGGAAGGTAGTTAAGGACCATGTTCTTTCATGGTCAAATAAATTTTTTAATGCTATTTGATCTATTCCACTGGTTAGTTCTTTGGTGAATTTCAGAAAGCTTAATTATTTCCTAAAACTATATTTTCTGGTTATTGACATAGATTTAATCACCAGGCTCCTTTTTCCACTTCCAGCACATCTGTGACTATGCCGTTTTTATCTGTTCCTGATGTTGTTAGTTTATTCTGTCTGTTTTCTTTATTAGCTTTACCAGAAATTAATTTTATTAGATACCTGTCTTTTTTCAATAATTGAACTTTCCTTTTATTGATCACTTAATTTTACTTTTTCATCAATTTTTATTTTTATGATATTTTATCCATCACTTTTGTACTTAGCTCTGTTATTCCATTTTCTATTTTCTTGAATTGACATCAGTCCATTTATAAGCCTTGTTGTTGCCAAGAACCTAAGAATATTTTTTAAACTATGCACTTTCATTTAACTATACCCAAGTGCTGGTATTTTTTTTTTTTGTAGTTTCATTTTTATTTGGTTCTAAATGTTTCACTATTAGTTAACAGCTTTATCAAGATAGAACTCACTCAACACAAAATGTACTTTTTATGTGTGTGTGTGTGTGTGTGTGTGTGTGTGTATACCTTTGTGTGTAAGTTTGGACTTATGCATACCAGGGAGAATGCATGTTGTGGCATATGTGTGGCGATCAGAGGACACACTGGGTGTCTTCCTTGTTTTTGACCTCGTTTGAGGCAGGCCACTTTACTGTTGGCTGTATATACACAGGCTAGCCAGTCTGTGAACTTACCAGGATTCTCCAGCCGCCACCCTGAGACCTCCATGCAGGAGCACTGGGATTATAAATGTTTACTATCATGTCCAATTTTGGCATGGGCTCTGAGGATTCAGACTCAGGTCCTCATGCTTGGAAGGTAAGAACCTGACCTACTGAGCCATCCCCCCAGCCCCCAACTCCCCTACATAATGTGTACAATTTTCTGAGTTTTGATATATCCAGAGCTACACAACCATCACTACTATCAACTTTAGAACACTCCTATCACCTGTCTACATCTACTAATCCAATTTCTGTCCCTAAGAACTTCTTCATTATGAATATGTTAGACCAGTAAAAACATGTGATGTTTGTTCCTTTGGGACTGGATCTCTCCACTAAACCTAATACTTTTAAGTTTCACCAATATTGTTACGGATGCCAGTATTTCATTACTTTTGATTGCTGAATATTTTTCCTTTTTTTTTTTAATTTTTTTTTTTATTTATTTCTGTATGTGTATGAATGTACTGTCTGCATGCAGGTCTGTGCACCCGTGTTGTGCAATGCCGCGGAGGTCAGAAGAGGGTCTCGGATTCCCCTGGAGCTGGAGTTCTCCTGGAATTGGAGTTTCAGACGGCTCTCGGCCGCCATGTGGGTGCTGGGGATCGAACCTGGGTTCTCTGTAAGAGCGGTCGGCGCTCTTAACCGCTAGGCCATCTCTCCAGCCCCTGAATATTTTTCCTTTATATGGATACACCAAGTTTTGATTTTGATTAGCAGTTTATGGGCATTTTGGGGTCAATTTGGGCTATTATAAATAATGATGCTTGGACATTTGTATACAGTAAAAGTTTTTATAGTCAAATGTTTCATTTCGAGATGTATATACAAAGAGATGGAGTTACTGGTAACAGGATAACTTCAGTTTAAACCTTTGAGGAAATTTCCAGATGCCCCATGTCATATTTCCATTTACAGTGTATTCCATTTCCCACAGCCTCCCCAACACTTGTTGTTCTGTCTGTAATTCTATTGTGACCACCCGAGTGGCTATGAAGTGACTTCTTAAGGTTTCATTTTGCACGTCCCCGAAAGATATGAAGGTACTCAATGAGACTAGGCCAGACATTTATTTTTAGACTATTTTATTTTCAGGTTGAAACTTTTTGTTCAGTAAAATGACCCAAACTCCTGAGGAGTTTGAGTTTGTAGTGATCTGCACATGTGGGCTTAGACAGTCTAAGAGGGAAGTCTCCAGCACGCCCCACACCCCACCCAACACCATGTCATGCCTCCCTTTTAATAGTTGTCCAATCTCCCCTCAGTTGTCACCTCCAATCCTTCCCTCGGTCACAAGGCCTCCCTTCTTGCTGTTCCATTTATGGCTGGGGACATGCAAATACTAGGTAGTAATTGTAGCTCCAGTTTGGATGAAGGCCATCGCTCCATAGGACTTCCAGTGTACAGATTCCTCAGAGAACAGCTACAGCTCTCTTGGGGCTGGAGAGATAGCCTAGCGGTTAAGAGTACCGACTGCTCTTGCAGAGGACCTGGGTTCAATCCCCAGCACCTACATGGCGGCTAAGAACTGTCTGTAACTCCAATTCCAGGAGAACTCCAGTTTCAGGGGAATCCAAGACCCTCTTCTGACCTCCGCGGCATTGCACGACATGGGTGCACAAACCTACACACAGAGAGTACATTCATACACATACAAAAATAAATAAAATTAATAAAAAAATTTTTAAAAGAACAGCTACAGCTCTCTAACATCAGAGGGGTTTCTCACAATTCTCTGCATAGGCACATACTCAAGAGGGGAAATGGGCATTCAAAATAAACTTAAACACACAAGCCCAAGCAGCACTATAGATCAAGCTAAAAAAGCCAGAGAAGCCCAAATGTCCATCAGCAGATGAATGGATGAACAAATTTTGATACATGAATACATATAATTTATATGTAAAAAGGAACAAAGTACTGATACACATGTTATAATATGAGCTCACCTAGAAATACTACGCTTAGTGAAAGAAACCAGCTAGAAGAATTACATACTATAAAACTCACACACCAGATCCTGATCTGAAGTGTGCATAGAGAGACAGCTGACTAGGGGTTGTGAGAGAAAGGAAGGATTATGGTACCCTTTCAGAGGGGCTTAGAAATGATTTACAAATAGAAATATTGTTTCAGAGCATTGTGTATGTACTAAATGCCACAGAATTGTTCACTGTAAAATTGTTATGTTTAAGGTATGCAAATTTCACCCAAATAAGGACAAACAAGCAAGGGAACTCTTGTATTTATTGTATGTCTAATAGAGAATTCTACACTGAAGTTATGCATGCTATGGAAATCCTTTTGAAAGAACGGGGCTATGCTATTGGTGAGAAATAAACCTGTAAACCAAATACATTTTGCTATCAGACTAGATGCCTACTAGACACCTAAAACTGGGCAGAGTCACTTCATAGATGAGTGGTTTACAGCAAAAGGAACAACCCAAATTTTAGACGGATGCAACTGATTCATTTGAAGAGATTGTGAAACAGTGCAAGTGTGCTCTACTAAAGACCCCCATATGAATCATAATACAGATAGCATCAGTCACTTAGCTTGTTGCTGTGATAAAAACACTGCTGAAAGCCACTCAAGGAAGAAAGGTTTTACTCTGACTCAGTTGCAGAGTAGAGTCGCCACAGCAGAGACGTCCTGGTGCCAGGGGCTAGGGGCAGCTGGTCACCCTGCAGCCAGTCAGGAAGTAGAGAGCAGCCAATGTCTGCTCAGCTAAACTTTTCCTTTTTCTGCACTCTGAGACCACACCCCATGAACTAATGTCACCCATAGTTAAGGTGTGTCTTCTCTTCTTAAATACCTAATCTAGACAATCCCTCTCAGGGTCACCTGAGGCTTGTCTAAGTGATTAAAGATCCTGTCAAGATAGCCATCAATATTAACCTTCATACAGACCAATTAGGCAGAGGCAGACCCGGACACCTCTTAATTTGCTAGAAGTCTTGTCCTGTGGTCCCCACATGGTTGGGGACCAATAAAATCCCACCCATGGTTTAGCCTGGCATGTTCCTTTGAATATTACATCCCCAAAGGAGTCTAAAGGGACATTGTATTCTCAGGTTTCTGGTAAGTCATCAAAGCCAGGTTACAGGAGACTGCTTTGATCCCTACCTAGCAGGGCTTGTTCAAGAGGAGCACCGAGCCATTGCTTTCCACACAGAAGGCTAGGCTCTGCCAGGAGTTTGGGGATAACGGCCTGATGTTTGAGCGTCATTGGAGGCACCTGGCCCTTGAGACCCAACTGGGTCCTAAAGTTGACTGACAAAGGCCTCCTGCCCTCCAGCCTAAGAAAGCCCATTAATTAACTGTCAGACCTGCCACATAGCAAGTGAACTTTTAGTGGCTGTGCCATTTTCTTGGTTCTGAGCCAGAAATGAGATGCAAAATTCATGCCCTAATGAGGTTTCAGAAAGAAATTAGCACTTGGCTTGATGAAAGGTTGCCCTCTGAATCCAGTGTATATTGTAGGACATGTGTTCTTTAAAAACTACAGTGTGAACAAATCTGTTCTTGGAAGTCTTTTTGTTAAATTTGTTTTATTTTTCCAAGTTTTCATCCACATATAAACTGTATCTGAGCAATTCCTCTCATACCTTGAATCTCCTTTTCCTTGCTTCTCCCCCTACTCACTGGTCCCCTTTGTTCCCTAGACTATTTACTTCTACTTTCATGATACTATATACATATACATATACATATACATATACATATATATACATGTGTATATATATGATTTTATATACCCATATAAAATCTAGGATCCACAAATGAGAGAAAAATGATATTTGCATTTCTGTGATTGGCATAATTCAATTAATATGATTATCTCCAATTGCATTCATCTGCCTACAAATGACATAACTTCATTCTTCTTTATGGCTGAAAAGTTTCCATCATATATAGAGACATGTGCATTTACATTCCTCTGCTGTCAGACACCCAGGTTAATTCCATAATTTAGCTATTGTGAACAGTGGTGCAATAAACATTGGTGTGCAAGAATCTCCGTGATATGTCAACGTGGTGTCTTTGGGATAAACACCCAGGAGTTACATTATAGCTAGGTCATATGAATTGGTCATTTTTAAAGTAAGCTCCATATTGAATTTCATAGCTGGATTAATTTAGATTTCTACTATCGGTGTATAAAGGTTCACTTTTTCTACATCCTAACTAGCACTGGTTACTCATTTTCTCCCAGCACTTTGCTATGGGCTCTTCCCACTATCCAGTGCACTCAAAGGTGAATTATTAAGAGCCCAGCCTGAATCTCTGTCCTCTTTCTCCAGTGTATGTAAAGTTCAGCCAGTGCTAAGAGGAAATTATGATAAAAATTCCTGCTTAGATAAACTGGAATGATTTTGTGGTAATATTACATTATAAAATGTACTAGGCTGGAGCTAGAACATTCTTTGGTTTGTTAATATTAACTCTCTGTGAGTTCAAGGCCAGCTTGATCTAGATAATGAGCTCCAGGCCAGCTGGGACTAAAGGATGATCCTGTCTCAAAAATACCAAAAAACAAAGTATCATCTGGATAGTATGAATCAAGAGAAAAATTTGTTATAACCATGTGTCGTTGAAACAGGAGGTGGATACAGACCTGCCTGACCCAGGCAGGTTCACTTCACAGCTGCAGTTCCTCAGGCTTCCTCACTATGATAGTTAAATCTGATTGTTAACTATTGGGTCTAGAATAGCTTGGAGACAAGCCTCCAGGCATGCCTAGGAGAGACTATCCAGATTAGGTGGAAGACCCACCCTTCCTGTGGGCAGTATCCACGGGCTGGGCTTCTGAACTTGGTAAACTGTAGAAAATGGGGTGAGCGGCAGCGTTCGCCTCTCCCTGCTTCCTGACCGTGATGCCACCTGACCAGCTGCCTCAGCTCCTATTGCCAAGACTTCCCAGCCGGGAAACTGAGTCAAAATAAACCCTTCCTTCCGTAAGCTGTTTCTGTCAGGTATTTTATACAGCAGCAACAGTATCCTGGAATTTTCTTTTGTTCTAGTTGTTTGTTTACTTCTTCAGTCCTTTCCATACATAATATTACCTCAAATACCTGCTATGATGTAGTATTTAGGGCTGAATACATACTCCAGATGTGGCCTAAACAACAAGCTTCTAATAATGTGATCATGGATTACATTATTATTCCTATATTGACTTGGGTTGCAATTTATTGATGAGCCATTGACAGACCTGCTCACCCCTGTATATTCCTGTGCAATTAATTCTTTAAAACATAAATTAGGCTGGGGGTATAGCTCAGTTGGTAGGTGCTTTCCTAGGAGGCTTGGGGCCGTAGATTTGATCCCTTAAGAAACTGGGCATGCTCAAAAACAATAAAATACCTAGGAACAAACCTAACCAAAGACACCAAAGATCTCTACAACAAAAATTTTAAACCTTTAAAGAAAGAAATTGAAGAAGACATCAGAAGATGGAAAAACCTCCCATGCTCATGGATTGGGAGAATAAACATTGTAAAAATGTCCATTTTACCAAAACTCTTGCATAGATTTAAAGCAATTCCAATCAAAATCCCCAAGAGTTTCTTCACAGGCTTGAGAAAAAAAAGTCCTTAAATTCATTTGGAAAAACAAAAGACCCCCAATAGCCAAAACAACCCTGAGCGAAAAGAGCTACACAGGGGGGATCTCTATACCAGACTTCAAACTATACTACAGGGCTATAGTCATAAAAACAGCCTGGTACTGGCACAAAAACAGACCTACTGACCAATGGAACAAAACCGAAGATCCAAATCTGAGCACATACAATTTCAGACATCTCATATTTGACAAGGGGGCCAAGAAACCACAATGGAGAAAAGACATCATCTTCAGTAAGTGGTGTTGGCAAAACTGGATCACCACTTGTAGAAGAATGAAATTAAACCCCTACCTCTCACCCTGTACAAAAGTCAACTCCAGATGGATCAAAGACCTCAACGTGAAACCCCACACTCTGAAAGTGATAGAAGAAAAAGTTGGCAGCAGACTACAAGGTGTAGGAAAAGACTTCCTAAATCAGACAGCAGCTGTGCAAGAATTAAGGTTGATGATTGACAAATGGGACCTCATTAAACTCAAAAGCTTCTGTACATCAAAAGAAACAATCAAGGAAGTGAAGAGAAATCCCACAGAGTGGGAGGAAACCTTCACTGCAGAAACATCTGACAAAGCATTGATTTCCAGAATATATAAACTACTTAAAAAACAAAGAAAACAAATGACCCACTCAATAGATGGATCAAAGAGCTGAACAGAGACTTCACAAGTGAGGAATTAGAGATGGCTGAGAAACACCTCAAGAAGTGTTCAACATCACTAATCATTAGGGAAATGCAAATCAAAACCACTTTAAGATATCATCTTACTCCAATAAGACTGGCTAGGATCAAGAAAACAAATGATACCAAGTGCTGGAGAGGTTGTGGGGAAAGGGGAACACTCATCCACTGCTGGTGGGAATGTAAACTCATACAGCCACTATGGAAAGCAGTGTGGAGAACCCTTGGAATGAACTTGCCACCCAACCCAGCCATACTGCTCCTAGGCATGTACCCTCAAGACTCACCCCACCACAGAGATACATGCACAGCCATGTTTATTTCAGCTCTCTTCACAATAGCAAGGAGCTGGAACCAACCCAAATACCCTTCAACTGATGAGTGGATAGAGAAAATGTGGTACATCTACACAATGGAGTTCTATGCAGCAGTAAAGAAAGACGACATCATGAGCTTTGCAGGAAAATGGCTGGAGCTAGAGGACATCATGCTGAGTGAAGTAACACAGTCCCAGAAAAACAAACGATGAATGGTATCCCTCATCTGTGGATGCTAGTGCCAATTCCCTAGTTGTAAGTATTTCTTGTGCATGGCCCCTTGAGCTTTTGTCCAAAGCAGTTGGGAGTGATGCATATTGGAAACAACAACAACAGAAAGGACTGCATCGAAGAACTGACTGAAACAGTGAACTTCTGCTCAAAACAGTTAACTTTTACTTGGAGAATATTGAGAAAGACTGAGAAAGAGATGAAAAGCATGTTTGGCACAATGCATGAGCTCTGGTGGGGTGGGGGAATGGGGGGGACATGGGTCTAGATTTGATTAAAAAAAAACCTGCTAAAATAAAAAAAAGAAAGAAACTGGGCATGGTAGTACATGAATATAATTGCAAAGCATGCAGAAGATGGAGGTAGGGGGACCTGAAGCTCAAGGTTATCTCAGTTACATAGCAAGTTCAAGCCCAGCCTGACATGCAAGAGACTCTGTCTCAAAACAGAACAAAACAAAAAAGCAACATAAATGTATGGTAGTATATCATTCAAATCAAAAAGGAAGAATGTCATTTTTTAGGTTAGTTTGATCTTGATGTTGCCTTTCCACTACTAATTGATTAGTGTAGACTTTGGTAGTATAGATATCTATTCCAAGTCATTGGTGGCAAAAAAAAATTAAACTGAGCAAGGCTAAATACAAAACAAGTTGAGCTCTGTAGATCAGGAATGTTTCTACATATTGAGCTGAGCTGTTGTTTGTCATTGAGTGCAGCTCTTATGTCACCTACAAGTTGCCTAAATCCAGGGTCCCTAAGAATGTGTGTGTTGGAGAAACTGTTTCTCCAATTATGAGATTTACTTTAAAGAAAAGAAAAATAGCTCTCAAAGTCTGATAAAGACACAATAGATAATAAGTATTATTTATCAATTAAATTTTTAATACTAAATAATACTTATTAATTAATTAAGAATAAACAGTAAAATAATGAAATAAAATTTAAAATGAATAATTGTTAAATAAACAAATTTCATTAAAATGAAAATTGTTCTTAGTGAGTCATTAAAAGTGCAGACTGCTGAACATGTGTGTTTGTGTATAAGGCTGTCATTTGATGGTGTCCCATAACTCCGTTCAGGGAAATTCCAATCTGGGTTTTCTTTTTGGTCTTTTCGAGACAGGGTCTCCCTGTAGCCCCAGCTGTCCTGGAACTCACTTTGTAGACCAGGCTGGCCTTGAACTCACAAAGATCCACCTGCCTCTGCCTCCCAAGTGCTAGGATTAAAGTCATGCGCCACCATGCCCGGCGAAATTCCAATCTGATTCTAATTCTTTCACATAAAAATTTCCAATCTGATCCACAGGGAATTCAACAAGGGCTTTATCAAGTGTTCTGCTTTGATCAAGAGACGCTGGGCCTCCAGCCGCCTGTGTTCTTCCAAAGCCTATGAAGGCAGGAAATGATGGGCTGGAGACTAATGATGGTACGTGTTGCTTGGGAGACTGAATCTGAAGAACCCAGGTCTTGAAGAGGCCATAACATTACTACGAAGAATGAAAGACAAAATTGGAATCATGTTGACTCAGAGGTTGAGCCCGTTTACCAGGAAAGATCCAGAAGGAGAACAGTGTGTGGGCCCAGATGAGTCGCTGAGGTGATCCGCAACAGAGGCGGCTGAGGTGTTGCTCCAAGTCTGGTGGTGCGTGACCACTGCTCAAGGCCAAGGTCCCACCTGAGTGGGTACCTCCTCCCATGTTCCCAGGGTTCAGTAACCACAGAGCTTCTTTCTCTTGTTAACATGGTGCTGTGCACCATGTTAGATATGATAGAAATGAAAGCCATACAGAATTCATTGTCAGGATTTCTCACCAGCCTTGGTGGCTTTGAGCTTGAGCTTGTCGTTGCTCCTACCCCTCCCTTCTGCTTCTCTGGCCCTAGACATCTCTGTATTTGTCCATCACGTGTTCTATGTACTCATTTGTTCTTGGACATAAACAGCAATATTCCATACCATGGTTTATGTCTGAAATGAGTGTTTTACTTAAAAAAAAAAAAAAAAGCACCCTTTCAGCAAACTGGATTTTATTTTAACTCTCAGGAGGAGCTGGGAATGTATAGATCCTTCCGGTGACTCATTTTGTAAAGTTGAAGAAAGCTTCTGTAAGTCAGTCTCTAATGGGCTGATTTTCTGAATCTTTAAATTTAATTTTTTTTTTTTTTAAATCATGGCCAATCCAATCATCAAACGCTTTTTTTTGGTCTTTTCGAGACAGGGTCTCCCTGTAGCCCCAGCTGTCCTGGAACTCGCTCTGTAGACCAGGCTGGCCTTGAACTCACAAAGATCCGCCTGCCTCTGCCTCCCAAGTGCTAGGATTAAAGGCGTGCGCCACCACACCCGGCTCAAACGCTTCTTTTTAAAGGTTCTCACAAAGCTAAAGATCTGACCAGTGGCCAGAATAAACTGATATGATTTCAGGACCATGCTCAGCACTACAGTGTGATTTAAAGTTGGCACTTAGTAAATTAAATGAGGTCATTTTACAACTACTAATTGTGTAAGACTGACTGGGTGTGCGATGCATATTGTACAATGATGGATCCACAATGGGCTGGATGGTGCTTCCTGTTGTTTCCCATCAGTGAGTGCTTAGAATATTCTGGAAACTGGGAGTACAAATACCCTTGGCTTAATTCACTTCCCACAACTACTTAGCGAAATTCACTGCCATATCTTGGATAAGAATACTTGTTTACCATTGGTTTTGAATCATTCAGTCTTCATCATGCCTTTGTTGTGTGACTTCTTCATGTCTTATCCGTGGTAGCACAGCTTGACAATGGCAGGGCTAGAATCTGATCTAGTCTGTTCCTAGAGCCCACGTCTTGATGGTTTCAGGGCTCAGTAAGGCAGCAGTTGGTAGACAGCCTCTTGGCTCAATGATGCTTCATAAATCGAGATAGTATTAAGCACCGCAGCAGACTCTCACCCATACAGGTGCTCTTGATTTACTTCATAATAACTTAATCACATGATTTATATACACCATCTCCTGTTGGAACAAGCGTCTAGCAGCCAGCTTCTGGTAGAGTTTTTTTAAAAATTAGAATGTCTTGTGAGAAAATATATCTTATCGCAGGAGTACAGATAAACTGACAACCTCAGATCTCAAGGCCCCCACAGACTCCTATTTCCAGGTCTCCTCTGTATCCCCCCACCCACATCTGCTGTGCAGCTGATCATCTCCCTCAGCCCCATACATCTGAGTGCCCAGGTGCCTGGATGATGAAGGAGATGCAACGTGATGGATGGATGGGTGGGTGTGTACCAGAAAGGACCTGTCCAAAGCCACTCACTAACCTAGGCAGCATCTTAGAGTTGAAAAAAAAAAACACAAATAAATACAAACCTAGTCTCTTGTCTCTGTTTAGATGTCACTGACAAATTTCCTCTGCCCACAGGGTAATGCCCTGCTTCCTCATGGCCCCCGAGAGCTAAGCCTTGACATCCCTTGAAGGATGCACGGTTTTCATTGCTCCCAGTTGCCCTTTTTTCTTCTTTCTCTGCATTTCACTCTCCCTGAACTCCTGAGGCTCCTGCTTCTTCAGACCAGCCCAGACCCACATCAAGGAAGCTCCTGCCCAGTGTTGAGACAATGAAAGCATCAGGCCCAGACTGGGCCACAGCTTGGAAGGCCATCTGGTCTAGAAAATTGGAACCACAGTCAAAGTCAGGGCACGGCACTGGGACAGGCCTCACTGGGCTCTAGCAGGTGGACACCCAAGGAGAAGGAGGGCCTCTGGGGAGACCTCTGCCTAGGGTATGCTGTGGCTGTGCTGCACATATTGTAGTGAGAGCAAAGCCTAGATCTGGCCCAGTGGAGAATTCACTGTCTCCGAAGCTAAAATTTCAGGGACAATCAGGAGGGGACTGGAAGAGGCCAGGATGTAACAGATCCAATAAAGACAGGGACTCTCAGAGGACCATTGAAAGGCAAGGAGGTTGGGTTCATTGCTGGTACTTCTTTATCCCTTCATGATGTTCCCACCTGTACTGAGTTCTGACTGGATCATCCTTTTTTAAAATGTGTTTGGCCTGTACTTGTGGCTCACAGGTTAAGAGCACTGGATGCTCTTGCAGAAGACCTGGGTTTGATTCCCAGCACTCACAAAGGAATGCTGGTGAATTGAAGACTATGGAGGACTTCCTCCCATGAGACTACTGTTCAGTTCGTTTTTCTCGGTCATATGTGATTCATTCAGTTGAGGTCCATATCTTACATCCTAGGCATTGGGCTTAGGCTTGGACATGCAGAAGGAGAAAGAATGTGGGGGCTTCTGGGAGATGTGGAGTTTACCAGAGACCCCTGTAGGACTTGTGGCTAACTCGCCAAGGAGCTGTTCCAAGTGGTATTGATGTTCGTTGGGAACTTTGAAAAGCAGGGGACTCTCTTGAGATGACAGGGCTTCTTGGTGCACATGCCTGGACTTCCTGGCTTCCTCTCTGACTTTCTCTCTCTCCATGGTCCTGTATGGGGCCCTGTCCTGGGCATCTCCTTCAGGAAGGATTTGCTCCTTCAGTTCTTCTCTCTCTCTCTCTCTCTCTCTCTCTCTCTCTCTCTCTCTCTCTCTCTCCTCCCTTTTTTCTTTTCTTCCTCTTTTTCCTTCCCTCCCTCCCTATCAGATGTCCACAAGGCTCATTGGGGAAGTGCTTCACAGGGTGGAAGAACATATTCTGCAGAAGGAGAATGAAACCAAGCTGTGGGATTTTGGAGGAGGCAAAATTATACTCTGCATTTCTGTTGGGAGTGAGAACTCTGTAATTTAAGATTTTGCCTAATTGCTGTTTAGAATTCCCAGGGACGCCTGTTCCCCTGGCAGTTCTGGCTTGTGTGTGTGTGTGTGTGTGCGTGTGTGTGTGTGTGCGTGTGTGTGTGTGAAGCTTCAAGCTATTAATGGCTTGAAGCTTCAACTACGGCTCAAAGGTGAGATGACTCAGCCCAGCTGGGTGAGAGGTCGCTCCAGGAGATCTGCTCCCCACCCCACCCCGGCCCCTCTTCCAAACTGGATGGGTAACAGGGTGAAAAAGCAAGCTTGTGCTGTTAGGGAGCCCTGACCATAGATTGGCTACAGTGACTTTTGCCTGTGCCTACTCCAAGTTCAGCTCTAGAGGCTGGAAGCGGGAAAGCAGGTGTTTCTCATTTGAATTGTGGATATTTAGAATGTTACCTACTTCCTTTGAAAATTATTTTCAAATGTTCTAAGAAGCAATAAGAATGATGTGCGGGCTGCCTGCACTCAGGGGAAGGTGTTGCAGCCCTTTTCTTTCAGGGATTCCATGTGGATGCAAACACAGCCACACTGGACCATGCCATCTGTCTTCTCCACGAGCTTGAGTTGTCACCAGTAATCAATCCGTCTCTTTCTCTCTTCCTCCATCCATCCCTTCCTTACATTCTTTCTTAGCTTAGGAATGCTCCTATAGACCAGGCTGGCCTTAACTCACAAAGACCCACTCAATGGCTGGGGACTGTGGCCACCACACCCAGCTTTTGTCCATTTTTTTATCTATCATGGGCAAACACTGGCAAATGTAAAGCCAGTGGCCTGTTCACGTCACTGTTCTATAACTGGTAGCTTCTTGTGGTTTTAAGGCTGCAGATGTTAAAGCCACGGGAAAAAATATTTTCAAGTGGGGCAGGGCCAGGCTAAGAGATGTTCTCCAGTGGTCTCCACCTGTCCCCCACCCCTGCCTCCCACTCCCAAAGCCATAACTAGGTACAGATCCCTCACACATGCCCCAAATGTTTACAACTGGGACCCGGCTGAAATGAGTGTCCTGGGCATTCTGAAAGGGACAAGAGTGCATCAGATTTTACTACCACATAGTAAAGGGTTTGAAACAGAATGGAGCCTCTGTGTGTGTGTGTGTGTGTGTGTGTGTGTGTGTATGTGTGTGTGTGTTATATGACTGTGGTGTAGGATGGTGTGAAATGGATGTGGTATATAGGATGTGTTTGGTGTGAATGACATTATGGTATAGTATGCATGGTGCGTATGTGTAGTATGTAATGTGTGTATGCACTTATGGCATATGTGTGTGATGTGTGTCTGGTATATATGATATGATGGACCTGTGGCATGGCTCTGTGATATGGTACATATAAGATGCATGTGGTATGGAATCATGGTATTGTGTTATGTGTGTATATTAATACCTGTGCTATGGGGTTAAAAGTGTGGTATGTGCATATGACATATGTGATAAGATGTGAGATATATATATATATATATATATACACATATATATATATATATATCTTTTGTGCCAAACAAGGACCACACAGCCTTGCTAAGGGGACAGGGGCACAGCACCTGCCAGAACCTGCCAGCACCTGCTGTAGGGAACTGGCCTCTTGGTGCAGAGACCAGCTGGCTACTTCCCATAGCCCGGCCTAAATGGTACTTCCAACTCAGGCCCTTAGCCTGGACCCACAAGACATGTGTTCCACTCTTGGCCGTGACTTCCCACCTGCCCAGAGACTGCTGAACCCTGGACAGGAATTTCACCCTGAACCCTGGACAGGAATTTCACCCTGAACCCTGGACAGGAATTTCAGGCTGATGGCTGTTGGCCTACCTTCAGCCTATGTCCACTCACAACACCAGCTATCCAGATTGGTGGTCCGCATGGGGACCTCTTTCCAACCCACTGGCCACCCAAATGAAATGCAGGCCTGCATTGGCCTGTATGCATGCAATAATTAAAAAAGATGACGGCTGGGAATTCCATAATGATGTTGATGGGAATTCAATTTATTCCTTGCTACAGCCTGCTTTTATAAACCAAATGACATCAGTTCCTGGGACCAATCATAGGTACCCCAACTCCACGCCACTGCACACCATTGCCCTACCCAGCATCACCCAGCCAGGCCATATTGTTTGCTCCTCCTTGGGTGCGGTCAAAGAAATCCCTTGTCTCTCATCCATGTGGTGCCCTGAAGCATGCTAGCTGAGAACTAGCCCCCAATTCAAATAGAATCTTCATATATATATATATATATATATATATATATAAATGTATATATGTATATATATAGTGTCTGTATGTAGTGGGTGTATGCTGTGTGTTGTGTACTGTGATGTGCTCTACATAGCTGATGTATTGATGTGAACGATGTGTGTATGCAATTTGTATAAAGTATATATATATGTGATGTGTCTGGTGTATGTATGTATGGTGTGTCCGGTGTGTAGGGAACCAGGTGCTGAGAGAGAGAGAGAGAGAGAGAGAGAGAGAGAGAGAGAGAGAGAGAGAGAGAGCGCTGTGAAAAGCAGCTTCTCAGTCATGGAGAGCGATCGCGACAGTTCTGCATCCCGTTTGCCTCTACCTGAGGAAGATGCTTTGCACACATCACCCTACTTTAATCTTCGGATCTCTCTCTACACAGTATTACTAGCCCACTTTTACAGATGAGGAAACTGACAGTGAGCTAATGCTTGAGTTTGCCAGGTTTCACAAACTGGGATGGCACCAACGCCAGATTAGAAATGAAGAGACAGCAGGGCCGTGCTGGCTCTGGCTCTCCGGAGAGGCTCTCTTGGCTTATTCCTAACTTCTGGCGGTGGCTGTCCGCCCTTGGAGTTCTTCACTTTGAAACTGCATCTCCTCATTCTCCTGTCACTGTATGTGTTTTGGTGTTCATGTCTTAGAAAACGTGTTTTGTTGGACTAACACCCCTTCTATTCTAGTCAGGCCTTATCTAGTTAACTATATCTCAAGGACATCACCTCCATAAGATCATGTCCTGAGGTCTTGGCGGGGGATCCAGTTCAACCCATTCGATGTGAACTAAATATCTTGCTCAGAGTAGTGCTACCTAGAAGCTGCAGAGAAGAGCTGAGCTCATGGACGTCAGAACTCTCTTCTCTCACACACTAACTTACACAATTGCACTAATGTCATGTGTGCTTTACTCAAACTCAGCTCAGCTCTGCAATTCTTATCTCAGTTCCTTTGTCCCCAGCCCCCCAGTTCCTGGTCTCCACAATGATAGAGATCAATAGGAGGACGAAGAGCAGCGGAAAACTGGGAGATGGCGTCTGCATCAGAGCTCTAGTCAGGGAAAACGGAAATCCTACTAAGTAGCTTAAAGATTTATTATTTATTGTATGGGGGCGGGCAGCAAGGAAGCACATGAATTCAGGTGGAAGCCAGAAGAGGCATCAGATTCCCTGGAGCTGGAGTCTCAGAAGGTTGTGACCTGCCCCACTTGGGTCCTGGGAACCAAACTCAAACTCTCTCAAAGATCCAGCAGTGATCTTAACCACTAAACCGTCTCTTTAGTTGCCCCCCCCCGCCCCCGCCGCAATGCATTTTAAACAAAGAGGACTTAATTCAGTAGATAGTTCCAAAAGGTTAAAAAAACAAGAGGGAGAGTGGAAGAAGAGAGAGAGAGAGAGAGAGAGAGAGAGAGAGAGAGAGAGAGAGAGAAATAGAGTAGTAAAACCATAGCAGGAAAGGACAGCTCGCAGCCTAGGTATCTGCAGGAACTTTCCTACACACACAGCCCCAGTGACAAAAGCAAAGGAGGAAGAAAGGGAAATCATGACATCACCGAAGGGCATGAGACAGAGGAGAGCAAAGCTGCCATTTGTCCCACATGCATTTGTCATTGCTAGTGACCTTGGCCCTGCAGCTTCAGGAGGCTGTGCCCCGTGGTAGGAGATAAAGCATAGGACCACACAGGATGAAATGCCAGACCTATTCAAAGCCAGGACCCCTGAAGAGCGCCATTCCTGAACTAGTAAAACAACACCAGACAGCGGAACAATACAAGAACTTCCTTGTCTAGATCTTAGCTCTGGGTAAAAAACAGCAACCCAAACCAAAAAAAGAAGTCTTTTATGGAAGGCTCCTCTCACGATACCCTAAGTCTCTCATAAAAAAGTTTATTTCTTTTTGTTTTGATGCTTCTTGGTGGTAAAAACTCTCTGTGGTAGGAGGAAACCTGCCCAGAAGAAAATAGCTCACTTGTTTGGGGGGAAAATGTTGTAAAAAAATTGACTATTCTGAAATTATTTTTGGTTCTTTTATGCATTTTTTCCCTTAATAGAAAATAATATCGCAGGGTGTGGTGGCACGTGCCTTTATTCCTAGCACTTGGGAGGCAGAGGCAGGAGGATCTTTGTGAGTTCAAGGCCAGCCTGGTCTACAGAGTGAGTTCCAGGACATCTGGGATTACAGGAAGACCCTGTCTCAAAAAGACCAAAAAGAAAATAATATCATTTTTTTTATTTGCTTATTAGAGAAGCACGCTATTTTAAAGAGGAATACATTGTCCATGTGTCTCTGCTCCAATAATAGTTACAAGGAGAGCAGTTGTTAAATCAGCCTCAAGCTACACAGCATCTTTAAACATCTGTCCCTTTGTTGTTTTATTTTTGGAGACAAGGTCTCTCTGTAGCCCTAGCTGGCCATGAACTCCCTATGTAGTCTAGGCTGGCCTTGATCTCACAAAGATCTGTTTGTCTTTGTTTCCTGAGTGCTGGGATTAAAGGTATAACCACCACCGGGGCCAATTGTGCCTTTTTGAACAGACAGCTGAACCCTTGTTTTGATGCCCTGGAAATGGGAGAGAGAAGCCTTGACTTATCTTTAATGCCAGCCAGTTACATCAAGCATTTCCTGTGAGCATTTCCACATTGTCTTGGAGGCCGAGCTGAGCCATCAGAAACAAGTGCTCTGCAGTGATTTCCTGAAAGGGGCACTGGTGTCTTAAAAACGAGGTGTCTCCCAGTAGGTAATGTGAAGTCAGAAGAGTTCCTGCTTCCGCTTATGGTTCCAATGACTAAACCTGCGATGGCGTCATAGCGTCAACCTTGGCGGCTTCCGGCATGCACTAGGCTAATAAATTGATCTCTTGGAAACGGGCCGTGAATACAATTTTCAATTTACACAGTGTGTCACCCAGATTGAACGCACTTTCAGTCATGGTATTAGCTCCAGTGAAGGACGTACTGAATTGAAGGTCTGGATGTGTTGGCAGAAGCCCTTCCCCAATTCAGAAATTTATGGGCAGGCAAATTTGCTCTGGAGCCAGACATCTTCTCTATTTGTAGACACGAGAGCTGATCTTCACGTCCCTGAGCTTCCAAGAGGTCAATTAGAGGACTCTATATGTTTAGTTCAGCCTCACAACTTTGACAAATCACCTGCTGGGTTAAATAATATAGACTTTTTAGTTACCAGAAGGTGATTAAAAAAAAAAAAACTTCGCGGAGATTTAGAGATAGAGGATACTGTCAGGAACACTGGATTCTGTGCTTATCTGCTGTCATTTGGTTGTTGTTTGCTTGTTTGGATTTTTTAAAACTATTTTTTACTGTGCTGTGGATTGAAGCTAGGTCCTTAAGTACACTAAACAAGTACTCTGTCACAGTTAAATCTGTGGCCCTCTTTCACTTTTTGAATGTTTTGAGTCACAAACTCACTAAATTGCCCAATCTGGTCTGGAACTTGATCTGTAGCCCAAGGTGAGCTTGAAATTGCCATCCTCCTGCCTCAGCCTCCTCAATAGTTGGGATGCACGCCTATGTGATCTGGCCAGGCCTTTCCTGTCCTGTTTTGTTGTGAGGGGAGGAGACTTCCAGGTGGCCGACTTTGCAAAGCACATGGGAACCCATCCAGGAATGAGGCATATGATCCCACTGCATGGGTGGAGAAGACACCTCACCAAGATGGCACACAGCAGTCAGTGTTTCCAGTCTCCACAAGCCAGCCACTCCCAGTCATCTTCAGTGAATGCTGATGACTTTGTTGGTATTTGGGACGAAGAAATGAGCACATAGGTTGAAAACAGACCTGTCAGACTGGCAGCTTTCTGTCTAAATTCCAACAAAAGTAGTTATGAGCTTTTTTTTTCTATTTGAGACAGCAAAATATTGATCCAAATTCTGTGTAATCCAACTCAACAAAGACTCTAACAACAGCCCCCAGTTCTACAGTGAAGTTTACGTTATTCTTGGCAAGGTTCAGATTTCAGGTGACTTTAAAGGTTATATAGATATATACAATGATGTCAGCTTATAATTAATTTCTATTAGATGTATGAATGTAATTGCAAAGGTGTGCAACCTCCTCTGAGACAAAAATACCACCATGTGGGCCAAGCGTGGTGGGGCACTCCTTTGATACCAGCATGCCAAGGCAGGTGGATCCCTGTGAGTTCAAGGCCAGCCTAGTCTACACAGTGAGTTCTAGGCCAGCTAGGGCTACAAGGAGACCCTGTCTCAAAAAGATTAAAAAAATACTACCATGTGGCATATAATACATTTTAGAGCCAAAGTGCTAATTTCCTTAATATACAAAGAGCTCTTACAAGTAAATAAAAAGATAAAGGCAGGGCTGGAGAGATGCCTCAGCAGTTAAGAGCACTGACTGCTCTTGCAAAGGACCTGGGTTTGGTTATCAGCACCCATGTGGTGGCCAACAGCTGTCTATAATTCCAGTTCCAGAAGATTCAATGCCCTCTTTTAACCTCCACAGGCATTGCATAACATGGATGTACATGCAGGCAATATACTCACACACATAATAAAATTAATAAATAAGGGGCTGGAGAGATGGCTCAATGGTTAAGAGCACTGGTTGCTCTTGCAGAGGAACTGAGTTCTGTTCCCAAGGCTGACATGATACTTAACAACCACCCACTCCAGTTCCAGGAGATCCAATGCCCTGTTCTGACCTCCATGGGTATTGCACAATACAGGTGCACTTACATATATGCAGGTAATACACTCAGACATGAAATAAAATATAAATAATAAATAAATACTTAAAAAGAGGTAAAGAACACAATGGAATCATGAACTTCTGCAAGTTACAAATCTTGTAATCTGAAGGGATGTGTCACCGTTTGATTTTTGTGATTTTCATGCACTTTTATTTTATGTGGTCAATCCTTATGTTTTCCATCACTTCTGTGCTTGGCAGAGGTAGACGAATTCTGTGAGTTGAAGGCCAGCCTGGTCTACATAGGGAGTTCCAGGCCAGCTGGGGCTACAGAGAAACCCTGTCTCAAAAAGATCAAACACAAAATAGGTTCATGTTTTTTCTAAATAATTAGCCAGTTATTTTTGCTTCATCTCTTGAGTGGTCTTTCATGTCCTCACTGATGCGTGGCATGACCTTTATCGTCTATTAGATACTCAGTTGAGTGCTACGCATTAGTCTGAGGAGTTCATGGAGGTGGTATTTGGAAGAGTACACCTCCTTCCTTTTCTGTCCCCCCCCCCCCCCAGAGACTGATAGCAGAGGGAAGGAAGCCAAGCAAACATTAAACAAAGTCTGCTGTGCTGGATAATGTTTATGACGAAAAAAAAAAAAAGCAGGTTAAGATTTTATGATTTAAAGACTATTATGCTGCTGAAAGAAACCTTGTATGAGAAACACGAGCCGCAATCTCTTGGGCGCTTGCTCCATGCCCAGCTGTATGCTGAACAGTTTCATTGATGACATCATCCTTAGGGCCACCCAGGATTTGGTAGATTTTTATCATTGCCCTGATTTAAGACACTAGGACGCTGAGGCTCAGCTGCACCATGTGGCTTCCCTCGAGTCACTCGGAAGGGCAGTAACCACCCAGTCAGAAAGGGCACTGGGATTGTTCTCATTAGAGTGCTTCTTCTAGGAAAAGACATCAGATGCCAACAACTACACCAAGAACCACCCAGTAGAGAGAGCACGGGAGCCTGGAGCAGCTATGTTTGCACATGAGCATGTGCCTGAAATGTAAGGGGCGAAGTTTAGTCAGTTCTGGGGTTCTAAGAAATGTAGACCACTGTTGGTTACCAGCTCATCGTTTTATTCCTGTCTTTTCATACCAACCTTTCTCCTTTCCAGGAGAGCCAAGCAGAAAGCTTTTCATACAAGAGGTCTTCTCATTAAGAGGTCAGGACAGAAACTTCACCCAACCAAGACCGTATGAGAGTTCTGTACTTGAATTGTTGGTGGACCTTCTGAGTATTTTCATTATTCAGAATTGTTCACTCCTCTGGCCTTTGTCGAATGTCTCCACGGAGCAGCCAGGGGTTATGCCATTAGGGGTACATGGTAAGGCAGGAGGAATCTTGGCCTCACATGGCACTCAGACAAGGAGAGACGACCTCAAGTCAAGGTTATGGTGAATGCTTGATGACATGGGGCCAGGCTGCCAGGGGCTGGCTTCTTTCTGAGGTGGTGCTCTATTCACAGTGCATAAGAAGCAGGCCCTGGGTTTGGATCAGGCATCAGGCATCTTAGACGCTGAGGTCTGCTTTGTCACTTCCTCCTATCCAAGTGCTACCCGGGCTCAGCCCTTCCTTCCTTCAGACTGGAATAGATACAGATCGTTTTGTTACCCCTGTCCTCACAACCATAGTCATATTTTAGCATTCTTATCTGAACCTAGGACTACAAACATGGCTCTACGAGCCTCCTCAGCTGGCTGTGAATATCAAGTGTGAGGAAAATCTCTCTAGTATTAGGAGCCACCTTGATACAAAGGTTTTTGTTTTGTTTTGTTGTTTTGTTTTTACTGAAAGAAGAAACATGGTCTGTCATTTGTTATTGACCTCTGGTGGTTGAGTGTGTGATATTTTTGCTCTTCTGGTACCTAAAAAAGTGGCTGGGCTTCCCTAGACTTAATGGTCAGCTAGCTGCAGGCTGGAAAGTCCAGCTTCTCCTACCCCCTTGCCAGTTCTGCCAACCCCCCCCCCTCCGGGAGGAATAGGATGCTCCACTTTTGGCAGTTCAAACCACATCCTGCCCGTTTCCACTTTCCACAGGCCAGCTCATGACACTAGTAGCTTAAGATGTGACAGGCTTCTGGGCCCAGTGATAGTAGAGGTCTATTTCACAGAAGTGAAAATCACCCAGTGGTTGTCCGTCAAGCAGTTTCCCTCCCCACCTTGAGCCAACTCCCTGACCTGGAGAAGAAGGAAGCTGACACCCAGCCTTCCATCATCGCTTTAACCAGGACTTTAGCCAGGAGGAAGGTCAGGCCTGCACTAGCAAAAGGGCTGCATCCATCTAGGCCAGGGTCTGAATCCAACTGATTGCTGAGAGTGTAGCCTTCCATAGTTGGAAAGAGAACTTCTAGGGAGTCCAGGGAGGACCAGCCTGATAGAGGCAGAGCTTAGATTGGTATCTGAGCCAGCATCATTCTACAACAACCAATTAAGAACCTAGCTAGAAGCTGTCACCGAACTGAGGAGTTCTAGTCTTGGTAACTAGGTTCAGTCCTGTCAATCTCAGAGTTGGAAGCTATTTTCTAGAGCAGGGTCAGGACCAGCACTGCTACCAACCGCACAGCGGCCATGCTTCAGGTACGCAGGCTCACCAAGAAATGTCACGTTTTAAAAGCTGGGTCTAAGGGCACACCTCAGAATCCTAACACTGGAGAGGCAGAGGCAAAAGGATCAAGAGTTCAAGGCTAGCCTGGGCTAAAGAGATCTTGTGTCTAAAAACCAAAAGTTAAAAAAACTTTAACACTTAAAGTAGAAGAGAAAGAGGGGACAAGAAGGAAGATGAAGGATGATGAGGAAGAGAAGGAGGGGAAAGGAGGGAAGAAATAACAAGAGCAACCATGTTCCAGAGGTCACAATGAGGAAATTGGCCCTTTGGGGGAATTCTTATACTTACGGTTTGGGGTTAGGGAGGTGTAAGGAATGAAACACAGGGCGTTGTACGCACTAGGCAAAGATTCTACCATTGATTCGTCCCCATCCCCTTATTTCAATTATTAAATATTTTATTTATTGTTTTTATCGGATGTGTACGAGTGTGTTGCCTTCATTTATGTAAGTGCATTCATGTTTTATAACGCCCACTGAGGACAGAAGAGCATCAGCGTCCCCTGGAACTGGAGTTATGGACTGCAAGAGCATCTAGTGCTCTTGACCACTGAACCATCTTTTCAGCCCCTGTTTTCAATGATTAAACACATCCTGGTAGACACTGCCATCTTCTGAATGTTCAAGGGAAAGAGGAGGAGAAAAGACAGAGAGGTGCCGTAGTCCCAACCAGACTGGGATGCTGGAGTCCAGGAAAAGGACCAGGGACAGCCTATCAAATGACCCTCAGTATGTAGCCATGACCCATGAGCCCAGGCCATTCCTGGGAAAGCCTGGAAGGCGCAGGTGCCCAAACCACAAGAAACATCAACTTTCAAAGACATCTCCAGATTTCTGACCCCAGATAGTGTTTATAACCAGGTGCTAGCTTTCCTTATCTTTCAAGGGTATGTGATGGTCCCTAACTACTTATTAACTTGGCTTTTAATTCTCACTGGGAAGCTCAAGCTCAATGAAACTGCAATGTGCGTGTGTGTGTGTGTGTGTGTGTGTGTGTGTGTGTGTTTGTGTGTGTGTGTGTGTAATTGTATATGTGTGTTTGTATGTTTGTAGCTTGGGTGCCCTCTGCTACCACTGTAAACTCCACAGTATTAGGATTATCTTCAGTCTAGGGGCCTTTCCAGAGCAGCATGAGCCCTTAGCCTGGGTAGGGAAGGGGCTGCTGCAGGAGCTGAGCCCTTAGCCTGGGCAGGGAAGGGGCTGCTGCAGGAGCTGAGCCCTTAGCCTGGGCAGGGAAGGGGCTGCTGCAGGAGCTGAGCCCTTAGCCTGGGCAGGGAAGGGGCTGCTGCAGGAGCTGAGCCCTTAGCCTGGTCAGGGAAGGGGCTGCTGCAAGAGCTGGTCCCTTCTGAGAACACAGCCTGCTAATAACCTACCCGGAGCCTGCCCTGGCCCTGGGCCTGAGCTAATTTCAGCTTCATTGTGGGGAGAGCTGCCCTTCTGTCGGTTTAACTGACAGCCCAGATAAGAGGCACTGGGCTAAGGCCCACAGGTTGCACAACCAACCACTCTGCCAACCAAGGGAAGAGACTAGCCTTTCTAGCCCTATGGTCAGAAACGGATTTCTTTTCTGCCTGTCTTCTCCTCCATCCCCTCTCCCTGTCCTATTTTTAGTCCTCAGGCTGGTTTTGATTAGGCTTTGGTTTGTGTGTGGAGGGACCATCTTCCCTTTTACTGGTGCAGCCTGGCATCTTCCATGGCTCAAGATATGCAGAGCTGTTTTACACTCTTGCCAGGGTGGGTACCCATGAGGCCAAGGCTACAAGTCCCATTCGTGATGAGAAAATGAACTGGGCCACGGGGCAGTGCTGTGTGGCATGGCCAGTGGGTTGGCGAAGCCTTCTGTTCACCAGAGTGGGGAGTATTCCCTCTGACAGCTGTGTCCCTGAGGTCACAATGAGCAGCTCTCTAGTTGAGTCTCCGCCCTGGCTGTGAACTGCTCCCTGTGGACAGTCAATCGATTGGCCATTACTCCATCAATGACCTTCACTCCCACCCCTCTCATAGTTTCCTGTGTGGATTTTACAGAAGAATCAAATATGTAAGGTGTGTTTTTAACTGATTACACGCTAATTTAGCCACATTGGGTGACAGGAACTCTATCTCTTCAGCCTCTCCTTAGCATGAAAGCATGCTAAAGATCCCCAGGCTACAGCAGAGGCCCCCCACGCAGGTGGCAACAATTTCTTCTTTAAATCCCAAAGTCAGGTGAATCAAAGGTATGAGCGCACAGATAGGCCTAAGGCACGATTAAAGAGAGAGACTGGAAAGCCAGCAAACCCACAAGTGGGGAGGAAGGGATGGGAGGGGCCCCTGTATTTACACAAGCACTACTCAGCGCCCCGGGTCACTGTAAACAACGGCAGACCTGGCTGCCCCTGTAGCTCTGGACTTGCGGGATCTGAGAGCGCTCGGATGAGTAGCTTGGAGACTCCATTGCTCCTTGTTCTCTGATCCCTGATGCTCAGCTATGGGACAGATACAGCAATGGAAAACCAAGGGCTCCAGGCTGGGGTCTCCAGGAAGACCTGGAAGCAGCGCAGGAAGACCCTGGGGCCCGAGGCCAAGCCAGCCCTTCCAGCTCTGTAGGACATCACTGGAGGTAAGATGAAGTACCCAGTCTCTAGAAAAATGCATTATGGTATTTGGCTCCAGGCTGAATAAAAGCTTGAAGCATGCCACATGCTTTAAAATAACCTCTGTGGAGTACGTCGAACACGTACTTCTCCAGGCCTGCTGGAGTCTGAATGCGCTCCACAGCCCAGCTGCCCGTCTACGCACGTCTCTGGTTGCCTTATTGTGGGCTTCCCATGCAAGCTACAGAGTCTCTGTATGGACCCTCTGGTTCTTGTATGCTGAGTCCAAGGTCCTGGGGCCGCAGGGCTTCACCATTCTTACCCATCCAGTGGGGACAGCCTTTCTAATGCACCGCCATTGCTGAGTCTAAACCGATACGGTCAAGGATGGGATACCCAGGCTGAACTGTCTGGCTCTGCTCTGAGCATCTAATCCGCAGCCTCTCTCCATGGATCATCCCTGCATCTCACCATCTCCCTTCTAAGCCACCACCAGTTAGTTGCTCATCAATACTTTGAAATGGTCTTTTGTGACAGAGATAGTGTCAGCAGTTTATCTGCTGTGAATGATTCCAAGAATTAAAAACAAAACAAAACAAAACAAAATAAAAAATGGCAAGTTAGTGAGAGTTGATAATGGTGCCATAATGGCAGAGTTCACTGGTAAGATTCCTGTCTCCAGCCTGGAAACGCTGAGGAAAACAAACACCCCTCCACTCCCTCTGCACCCCTTTCCTGGGGTCCTTTTCTGCTTCATGCTCTTGGTATTTCCAGGACACTGGCTCCAGGTGTGCCAATGTCACTGGTGGGAACTTGCCCACCTGGGCCCGCACAGCCCCTCGTCTCCATGCTGTGGTCCTGGTGGAAGACGAGGAATCTCCCCGTTTCATATAAGCTCAGACACAATGAAGAGGTGCTGATAGATGGAAAAGAAATCTCAACTGTCAGCCCCAGCCCTAACCCGGCATTCCAGTGTAAACTGTGTGAAGCTGTCTGAACCAAGGAATGAGGCTGGAAAGAGGACGGTGTCACAGACTGAAATGGGGAACTGGTCAGAAGAGTGTGTGTGTGTGTGTGTGTGTGTGTGAGAGAGAGAGAGAGAGAGAGAGAGAGAGAGAGAGAGAGAGAGAGACAGAGAGAGAGAGACAGAGAGAGACAGAGAAACAAATTGATTTGGGGGAGAGAGTTTATTACACGACTAGAGAGGGCAAGATGAATTACTTCAAAGGATGTGGAGGGGGTCATTGAGATGGGAAAAGGACACATCTTGGTAAGCAGACGTGAAAGACTGAGGACCAGAAAGAGAACAGGTTTGTTTAACCCCTTGACTAGGACCTGGCTCAGGAATACTCTTTGCATTTTCTGGCATTCCAGCTATGTTAGGAAAGATTTGACTTTTAATAGAAGTTAGGAAAAAGGACCCCCAATTTAGTCTGTTTGAGTTCTTATTAAAAATAATATATAGGCCAGGTGTGGTGGCACACACCTTTAATCCTAGCACTCCGGAGGCAGAGGCAGGTGGATCTTTGTGAGTTCAAGGCTAGCCTGGTCTACAGAGTGAGTTCCAGGACAGCTGGGGCTACAGGGAGACCCTGTCTCGAAAAGACCAAATATATATATATATATATATATTATATATATATGTTAAAAATAGCTATCCAGAGAATCGTGAATTACCCCTCATGGTTCTTGATGCTGAGAAAGCCAAGGCGGAGGTGCTGGCAGATTTCTTGTCTGCTGACAGCCTGTTTTGTAGTTCTCACTGTGGCCTCATCTGGAGATGGAGGCTCTACTTTATTTTATTATTTTTCTCCCTCTTTCCCTCTCTCTCCCTCTCTTCCTCCCTCTTTCTATCTCTGTCTCTTTATTTTTTTTAATTTTTTTAAATATTTTATTTATTTATGTGTATGAATGTACTGTCTGCATGTAGGTCTGTGCACCCGTGTCATGCAATTCCATGGAGGTCAGAAAAGGGTGTCGGATTCCCCTGGAACTGGAGTTCTTCTGGAATTGGAGTTACAGACGGTTCTCAGTCATCATGTGGGAGCTAGGGGTTGAACCTGGGTCCTCTGTAAGAGCATTCAGAGTTCTGAACCGCTAGGCCATCTCTCCAGCCCCGTCTCTTTATTTCAAGGTATCGACCTATCCTTGTGTAGACTGGGCAACTGCTATATCCTTAGCCATCTTTTTACCTTTTCTCCTCATTGCGAGATGGGATCTACTCAGCTGGCCAGGCTGACCTTGATTCACTTCGTAGCCCAGGAAGATCTTGAGCTTAGGAAGTTTCAATTCTCTAGCTTCAGCCTCCACAGAGCTGAACTTACAGGCTTATGCCTCCAGACTCAGCTTCAGGGGTCCTTTATAAAGGCACTAATCCAGGGCCAGCAAGATGGTTCTAGACACTTGAAGGCATCTGTCAAAGCATCCTGAGTTCAATATCTAGGATCTAAATGGTGGAAGGAAGGAACCAACTTCGGTAAATTGTATCTTGATCTCTGTACACGACACGCTGTTGTACACACATGTACTAAATGTGTGTATACTAAATACTAAATAAATGTCATACATGCACATCTGTACACACACTAAATAAATGTAAAAATAAGTCAAAGACATAACTGTAAACCATGAGAGTTTCATCCTTATGTGGCAATCAGCACTCAAAGTTCTCACTAATCCCTTTATGTTAGGATTTTAGCATATGAACTTAGGAGCGGGCATGGGAAAACATTCAGACCATAGGAATCCCACTGAGTAAAAAGGGTCAGAAAGTCAGGTACTTCTCTGGGTGGGAGTGACCTCAGGCGTATGTTTGCAGGAGCCCCGCAGCAGTTTTGGGTAACTCTGGCCAGAGAAGGAGCTAACATGGGCCTGGTAGCTAAGAGGTCTCAGAAGATCTGCTGACATGAGTTACCTGTGATGATATCAGCTGAGAAGCCTGTATCAAACTGGAATTGCACATAAAAAGACAGAGGACACGTGAAGTCATTTTCCTGTGCAGAATAAAAAATTTCTTGGTCTTTGGAGTGTTCTTTGATGCTCTTCTGCCATGCTCCTAGGACAACGTGATTGTGTGTGTGCATGTCTATGTATATACATATGTATGTGTATGCACACATGTTGAGCAGGAAGAATAGATTTCTGATGCGAGGCCCAGCAAAGCTAAGACCTCCACCTGCTATGTGAAGAGCCAGCAGCCTGCAGGATAACCCCCAAGTCTTCAGCCCATCAGTTGGCCTCTCTGCTACTGTGTGAGAAGTGAGCTCAACTTGGAGAGATGGAGACTCCCAGCAGTTGCTGAGGAGAAGCAGGTAGGATGACAGGGCACGTCCTTTCTTCCTAGCACCCTAGTGTCCTTCAGGTGCTATTTCTGCACATCTTCAGGTAGCTCTGTCTCCATGTCCCCTCTTGGGTACAACAGGGCAGGGAATGCAGAGTTCTGGGGTGCATGTAGTAGGGGCTCTCTACTGGGAGGGTTCCCATGGCTGTGATATGCTCGTGTGGTTCTGCAAGAGGGATATGTCATGCGTTGTGCTGCTCACAGGCACTGCACAGTGAGACCATCCGTGCCTCCAGGTGAGATGCTTGGTTCAACAAGGCTGTCTGTGAAACACAAGAGAAGTGCACAATATGCCAGCTCAGAAATTTGTATGCAGAACCCATGTCTTATTTCCTTGACCCGGTGAGTTTTCTGGTTTGCTTTGTTTTTTCTGGTCTTGCTTTTCAAGACCCCACCTGGCAGCTGCTGCTTCCTTCGTACCTGAGGGAGATTTTTTTTTTTTAATTTTTGTATGTGTATAAATGTACTGTCTGCATGCAAGTCTGTGCACCCGTGTCATGCAATGCCACGGAGGTCAGAAGAGGGTATTGGATTCCCCTGGAACTGGACTTCTCCTGGAATTGGAGTTTCAGACAGTTCTCAGCCACCATGTCGGTGCTGGGGATCGAACCCAGGTCCTCTGTAAGAGCGGTTGACGCTCTTAACCGCTAGGCCATCTCTCCAGTCCCCTGAGGGAGCTTTTGGAAGATGCATCTGCTCATTGCCATGGTCTGCAGGTAAGATGGACTGGGCTTGCTTCAGGCCTTTCTCTAGGTTTCATGAGCACAATTCAGAGCTAACCCCAAGGCTGGGGAGCTGCTTTGCCCAACTCTCTACTCCATATGTTTTTGTATGTGTATACAATGTGAAGGATGGTCTACCCTGGGGGGAATTTATAAGAGCCTGAGTGCATCAGATCACAGTAAAAATAATGATGTGACTTACTTGTTATAGAAGATACTTCAGACCAAGAAGAAGCTTGGACTCCATCCAGGGGCTATTAGTTACAAAGAACCAAAAGAACCACCTTGCAAGGTCTCAGGGGTAAGGTAGTCAGAGCCTCAGGGACTCCACATGGTACAACTGAGAGTATTTAGGGAGAAAGGCTGTCTGTCGGCATAGTTACTAGGTATATAACGCCTCTGAGATGTCTCCAGGGAGGACCTGAGGACTGGGCTCCAAGGACAGCTCAGCAGGATGGACAGCTCGAGAGCAGAACTTCCAGCCCTGGCCCAGCCATTAACAAGCTGGCTGACAACAGAGCTTGGTTTCTTCCTTTGGGGAGAGAAAGGAGAGAGAGAGAGAGAGAGAGAGAGAGAGAGAGAGAGAGAGAGAGATAAAATCTGATCTACCTCTTAGAGGTTCAGGTGGTTTCTGTTTTGCTTTTCGTGAAGAGCAATAATAAAAATGATACCAAACTCCTCTGAAAATAAATACAGGCTCTATGCATTTCTAGCAAAACCAGCAAGAATTCTCACTGGGATTGTGGCTCACTTTACCATGATAAAATCACTAGTAAAATTCTAAAAAGTTACTCCTTTGTGCATTTGCCTTCTCGGCAGAAAATGGTTTTCTGTTAGGGGGAAAAAGGTACTTTGAGACACTCATTTGGGGCTTTATGTATTTCCTTTCCCTGCTGAATGGCATTCTTTTTCTGGGGGTTTCTATTTTGATCATATTTCAGAAATGGTTGAGCTTTGGGTACTGAACTCTCACTTACTGAGAAGTGGATTTAAAAAAATAATGAGATTAGCAGATAAGTAAACAAACGTTTTAATTGGGGCTCAAACTGTACAAGTACTTCGAGCAGTATGGAATTACATGTTTCCATATTCTTTGTTAGTCTGCCTAACTGAACCCTAGAAGGTTATATTAAACATAATCACCTCACTTTACCAGGCTTTAGAAAGGGTTTTGAATGTGGCAGTTTGAAGGCATGTGATTGTACAAAACACAATGGCACAAATGAGTGTTTCTGTTACTTTTGCTTCTTTCAGAAAGGAACTTCAGTCAGGGAGAGTGCAAATGAGGAGCAAATTTCACACTTCTCCCATCACCCGTGCAAAGGGGACCTCACCCAGTGGGCCTCACTGAACCCCTAGATAGATGTGTGTGAGTCTACCTGAGCTGAGCTTTTAAAGCAGTCTTTATGTTGTGAAAAGCTGGATCTTCCTCCTTAGAGTGCTTCTAAGTTAAAAACTTCATTGCATTTCAGTTCTTTTTTTTGTATTTAATACATATTTCATATGCTTCCATTTAAAAGCTTTCTGATTGATTGGCGGCAGGCAGCCAGCACTCTTATCTAACTGGACTAAGTTCCCACTTTCTCTGCAGCGGCTGAGCTATTGGTGTCTGCAGATATCTGGAGGGAGACCAAGAACATCCAGGAAGGCCAAGGGCACATGGAAGGGGCCTCTCTGTTCCTTCTGCAGCTGAAGCCCAGCTGCTCTTTGCTGTACCTGGGAGGTGCTTTCTTTTCTACTCCTTTCTCCTTTGAGTTCTAAGAGGTCCTGCTAGGAACGGGGCGATAACTCAGACAATGAAGTTTTTGCAAGCATAAGGGATCTGAGTTCAATCTCCCAGAACCTTGTAAAAAAAACAATGTCTGGATATGGAGACATAGGTTTGCAATCCTAGCACAGGAGAAGTAGAGTCTATGGGCAGATGACTGAGGCTCACTGGCCAGCTACCTAGCCTGTTTGAGACAGGGTCTGTCATTCCAAGCCAATGAGAGACCCTGTCTGAAAATGCAGAACAAGATGAACAGTATTGGTGAATGAAAACTAGAGACTGTCCTCTGGCCACCACAGGTTCATACACACATGTGCATACATGCCTATACACACACCTGTACCTGCACACACATGAATACACACACACATGCACACACACACACACACACACACACACACACAATCCTGCCAATCACAAAGCAGATATGTGTTTTCTCAGGACCTGCGAAGGGTCCCTTCCGTGCCGAGCTGGAAGTGTCTGTGGACACTTGCCCCCACCTCTCTTCTCATTGCCCTTTCTTCGGGAAAGGACTCTGCTCAAATGTTCAGCACCTGACCACTAGTTGCCTGTGGTTTTACAGTCCATCAGGCTCATGGTTGAACAGTGGAAGGCTGCACAACTTTAAGACAGTGGGTCGTGGGTGGGCCTTGGAAAGAGATAACCCGGCCCTTTTCCTGGCAAGCCCCGTGAACTGCTACTGCCCCATCCTCCCCTCTGCTGCAGACACAGCTGTTCCTGTTCCCATCCCTTCTCAGCTTTGATGGACTGAAACCATGAAACAAAACAAACCTCCCCCCACAAGGGGTTCTTCCATGACGAGGAAAGTAACTGCTATGTATGGATATACAAACTTGAATACAATTAAGTCATTAAAATCCCATTCTTCACAGACACTAGCCAACTCCAAATGCTCAATGGCCACATGTGGCAAGTGTCACTGTACCAGTCAGTACATATATGTCACTGTACCAGTCAGTGCATATATAGGAGCTTTCTGTCATGAGAAAGTTCATTAAGACTGTGCTGCCTGGAATATTATTCAACAATGCCTTGATTTCAGCAGAATCTTAAGATGTGGAGGCTCAGAAAGCAACTCACTTTTCCAGGGACTTATGGTCCTGGGAACTGACGTCATTTAGTTTATAAAAGCAGGCTATAGTAAGGAATAAATTTGAATTTCATAGTAACATCATCATGGAATTCCCGGCCATTATTTTTTATTAATTATTGCGTGAATACAGGCTAAGGTAGGCCTACATTTTGTTCAGGTGGCCAGTGGGTTGGAAAAAGGCTCCCCTTTGTGGACCACCAATCTGGGTAGCTGGTGTTGTGAGGGGGCATAGGCTGAAGGGAGGCCAACAGCCATCAGCCTGAAATTCCTGTCCAGGGTTCAGCAGTCTCTGGGCAGGTGGGAAGTCACGGCCAAGAGTAGAACACCTCTTGTGGGTCCAGGCTAAGGGTCTGAGTTGGAAGTACCATTCAGACCGGGCTGCGGGAAGTAGCCATCTGGCCTCTGTGCTGAGAGGTCAGCTCCCCAGAGTGTCCGCAAAGCAGGCACTGTGTTTCCCTTCCCTTAGCAGGGCCACGTGGTCCTGCTCGGCATAAAAAGAAAGTTTCCTACAGTGGCACACACCTTTAATCCCAGCACTTGGGAGGCAGAGGCAGGTGGATCTCTGTGAGTTCAAGCCTGGTCTACATATTGAGCTCTAGGCCAGCTGGGACCAAAGGGAGACCCTGTCTCAAAAAGACCAAAAAAAAAAAAAAAAGTAGAACTCAAGGCTGGAGAGATGGCTCCATGATTAGGAGCACTGGCTGCTCTTGCAGAGGACCTGGGTTCAGTTTCCAACACCCACACGGCAGCTGAGAACCCTCTGTAACTCCAGTTCCAAGAGATCAACATTCTCTTCTGACTTCCATGGGCAATGCATGACACAGGAGCATGGACCTACATGCAAGAAAAACCACATAAAATATACATAAGATAATACATATAAAGATAATAAAAATATTTTTTGAAAAGGTAGAACCCTGTAAGCTTCTTGATGCAGCCTGTGGTCCATAGGATGCTCACTGTTCAGGTGCTGCAACAATAAGTTTTCTGGAAAAAGTTATCGGTCAAACAGGTATTCTTCCTGACCTTTGTGAGGAAGAAATGGGAACAGGAATACCTTTAGGAAGGGTAGTACCCCTGTGTGCTTCGAGGAAGGAGCTCAGAAAGAGTTTTTAAGGGGTCTAGGGTGGGGGAAAGGCCAGTACATGGAAAATACACATGGTGGGGCTGGCTGAGGGCCAATCGTGATGAGTGGTCACAGTGAGGACTAACGTGATGGTGATGAAGATCGTATTTCACCTATATGACATGAGCCTGGATTTAGCCTGGTGGTCCACCCAATGAACTCAGAGGAGGAAGCTTGGTACAGTGGGCAATTCAAACCTCATCTCCACTATTGCTAGTGATGAGGCATTTTGAAAATAAATGAACTTCTTGCAAACTCAGCCTGAAAATCTGGTAGGGTAGGCTGGAACAAGAGGCCCACGTTCTGTTCTACTCTCTGGACCTTGTGAATATGCTACTTGATATGGAGAAATGGATTTTGCAGATAGATGTGCCTGTTAAAGATCCTGAGATAGATAGATTGTTCTGGATCACTTGGCTGGGCTGAACCTGATCACAGGGGACTTTTAAGACATAAGCAGAGAGGGAGTTGAGCAAGATGGGCGACTCCTGGGGAAGACGGTGTGTTCTGAGCAGCTAGAACAAGGCTGGGGGAGAGGGGCTTAGGGGCCCCCAAGAGCATTGGGAAGCACCCGATCCTTAGTGACTGCAATTCAGCTCTAATGACTTCGCCCGAGGGCATCGGGAGATAGCATGGATAACCCCAGTGTCAACTGAGCCTTCCTCCCGCTGGACCCAGGCTTGACAACCGGCCCTGGGGAACCAGTGGGTAGACCGTGGGTGGTGTGAGGTGGTTCTCTGAGAATATCTCACCCAGGTGGGTGATTGGGGCTTGCCCCACTTTGGTGTGGGGGACTCTGTGTAACAGTAGAGGCGTTGCGACCTTCCAGCCCACAAGACTGGGAGTACCTTGGGCACTCAGGGTACAGGGTCTGCAGGCCTGGGGGTTCAGGCCAACTTAGGTGTTGTAAGGCTTTGTCTATTGGATGAGCTATTTACTGGTTGGATGAAGGGTGCTGCTCTGTACAGTGTTAAAACAGAGGTCAGATTTTGGAGCTTAAACTATCACTGTCCACACCTGTATACTAGTTAAGAAGTCAACAAAAACACCTGAAGAACATAACCAAGATCAGCCTTAGCTCAACAAATAAACACCTAAGCTTCACATTAGAATCATGCCCAACAAAAGCTACCCAAATTCCTAAAGCTCAAAGAAAAAGATAACATAAAAAACCCTAATGAACCCCCAACCAATACTAGTAACCCTATTAAAGAATCCTATAGTGAAGATTCCTTAGATATAACTCAGGATAAAGATCTTTTGTTTTCTTTTTTTTTGGTCTTTTTGAGACAGGGTCTCCTTGTAGCCCCAGCTGTCCTGGAACTCACTCTGTAGACCAGGCTGGCCTTGAACTCACAAAGATCCACCTGCCTCTGCCTCCTGAGTGCTAGGATTAAAGCCGTGCACCACCACACCAGGCCAGGATAAAGATCTTAAAAGAACAATTGGGCTGGAGAGATGGCTCATCAGATAAGAGCGCCATCCTCTCTTGCAGAGGACCTGGGTTTGATTCCCACCACCAACATGGCAGCTAAGAACTGTCTTTAACTCCAGTTCCAAGGAAATCCGACATCCTCTTCTGACCTCAACGGCATTGCACGACAGGGATGCACCAACCTACATGCAGACAGTACACTCATACACATGAAAAATAATAAATAAAAAAGAACAATTATGAACATGATTAAAGAAATTAAGGAGCTGAAGAAATTTAAAGAGCACATAAAGAAGTCAGGGACTTAAAAGAAGATAGGGACAAATTAAAAGAGGACAATGATAAACTGCAGAATGAAATTATAAAAGATGTAGAAACACTGAAGAAAATTCAAGTTGAATGAAAAAAGAAATGCAACAATCCACAAACCACTTGGAAAGGATAGGAGAAACTCTTAATAACAGAATGAAGTAGAAAATAAAATATCAAGATTAGAAAACAATATGGAAGAGCTGGATAGATCAAGTAAAGATTATGAAAAGTTTAAAAAAAAAAACAAGAATGGAATAACCAGGAACTCTAGGACACTATGAAAAGACAAATTTGTGAATCATAGGGATAGAAGAGAAGAAAATTCACAGGATAGGGGTACTGCCCAGATTTTCAATAGAATTTTAGAAGCAAACGTTCCCAAACTTAAGAAAGAGCTACCTGCCGGGTGTGGTGGTGCATGCCTTTAATCCTAGTACTTGGGAGGCAGAAGCAGGCAGATCTTTGTGAGTTCAAGGCCAGCCTGGTCTACAGAGTGAGTTCCAGGACAGCTGGGGCTACAGGGAGACCCTGTCTCAAAAAATTAAAAAAAAAAAAAAAAAAAGAAAGAGCTACTGTGCCAACACAAGAAGCATATAGAATACCAAGTAGACAGAGCCAGAAAAGAGATTCCCCATGCCATATCATANAAAAAAAAAAAAAAAAAAAAAAAAGAAAGAAAGAAACAAAACCCTTTTTTTTGTTGTTGTCTCCAAGAAGTCCACCATGGTGAAGAAGCTCATGGCAGTATTATGAAAGGAACAATTAACCAAGATGATATCATAATCCTTAATTTTATCCACACCAAATTCAGGTACACTGAACTTTATAAATACAATTCTACAGGACTTTATGGCACAGATAGACTCTAGCACACTAGTAGCAGGGGACTATAATACCCCACTCTAGCCATTAGATAGGTCAACTGGACAAAAAATAGAGAAACATATCAACTCAACAATACAATATACCAAATAATGCAATTACAAAGATATATCCTCAAGTCAACGCACTACCAACTACATACGCCCTCTCCCTACTTATTGGTTACACCTTTGAAACTTGAGCGAAAGTTTTTGGTAAACCTGCTAGCTGATAAGTAAATGGCCATGTATCCTAAGATTCATAAACCACAATATGGTTCTTGATCCTCGTGGATCAAAGTAATGATTATTTCTGCCCCTGGGAGCTACACAATTTGGAATTTACCTATGTTTTATATGTAAGACATTTCCCACCCCTGACTTGTACTGGAGTCCCAGTTACAGCTATTAGATTAAATGGGCACAAATCTTCTCTATGTATATGTAAGACATTTGATCACTAAGTAAAACACCTTTGGAGTGTACAGACAGGCTTTTTTCCAAACCCATGTAAAATATCTCTGAACATCTGGAGAGATTTTGTCATCTAGAACCTACCCCAAGACTTGCAAGGACATTTCAAATGTTATACTTTATAGTGGTATATTCAAAATAGCCATCTATATATGGTAAAATTATTGAATATATTGTAAATTATAATAACTAGGGGCAAATCTCTCAGGACATGTTATTTAATTTCATAGTATCAACTAGTAGCCCCCATATAAGATTAAAATGATTGGTTATCTCCAGAATAGAAAACAGTAATATGCTTAAGCTAATTAGTAATACAGAATTGTTATTAAAGTTCAACCTACCCCTGACTTGTCCTGAAGTTCCATTCACAGCTATTAGATTAAAGGGACACAAATGTTTTTCATGTTTCCCTGTATTATACAAGTGATAATTCTGACATTTCTTTTCTATATAACAAGATAATTTGGTTCAGGAAAAGCTGGGTTCTAACTCCTTGAACCAGAAGTATGCAGTCCAGAAGGGGACAGTCTGAAGGTAGCATGGTAAACCCCTTCATCTTGGTTCCTGTTTATAGGTATGTGATATAACTCCTCCCTTCTGGAAAACTATAAATCAGGATTTAGGGGTCTGGGAAACAAGAAAAGCTGCTCAAAATATAGTGATAATTTATAAAAACAGAGGGGGAAGGAATACACCTCCTCCCTCCAGGATGCAGTTTTGCCTTTACAGTCAAATTAAAAGCATTGGTGGATAAAGTCTTCAATGCCAGTTCCAGGCTGCCCTGCCGGGAGATGCTGGCCAGTGAGTCTTTAAAAGCCCCCAAAACAAAGGCTATTTGCCTATAACCTTGGGTGCATACAAGAAATGGACAGTAAGACCCTATTGCTAAAGATATGGCATGATCTGAGCATGAAAAAGCAAAAACAAAAATAACTTATGTTGAAATAGTACACTGCAAATCAACAGCTGACCTCCATAGTGTTAGAAAGCACTAATCAAACTGCTAGAAAGAAAAGGTGTCTGAAGTTACACAATGGACTTTTCGTGCTACACCTTTACATGCCAAAGATGTAGTACAATAGCGTCAGCCTGATAAATGTGCACCCGGAAAGAAAAAAAAATCCCAATTTGATCTATGGCCTGCTTAGGACTGACACTGTAGCCTTGGTACCTCCTAATGTCAGGGGACTCTATCTACCATATTGGAAAGTTATTAGCATTCCTTTGTCAAAGTGTTATAATGCCCCAATCAAGATATCCCGAAGCATATGTGTCCGTACCCATAGAATAACTTGTTATAATTTTTAATATGTGTTGCTATTTGTCTTTTATTACTAGAATTAAAAGGAGACTATTAGATTGACTCACCAGTCTTTTGTAAACAGAACATAGACAGTCTCAAGAATTTGATATGTCACCTCCGAAAGGGAAGAGAGGGAAAAAGAGGAAAGAGAGGGGAAAGAAGAAAAAACCCTGGATCTTCTATCTCTCATTCTCTCTCACCCTCCCTTCCAAAGCCCAGGGACTCCCTCAGAAGAGGTAGGTGTGCCAGATTGTAAGGGCCAAGGAGGGGGGATGAATTGTGAGATTACAGCAAAACCAGACTGGATTTATGTTTTGTGTAAACAAACCTCTCCAGTTGGGCTTGGGGACCCTGCGTTGTACAGAAAACTGGATGCAGATGTAATTGGGCTGGTATGGACATTCCTCACATTTGTTGCCTAAGTGTACTTACTGCTTAAATAAATAAAAAATAAAAATAAAAACAAAGACATAGGCAGAAACAGCAGAAGAAAGAGAGCAAGGAGGTGTGACCATGGAGATGGAGCTTGGAGTGATTCAGGGAAGAGACTGTGAACCAAGAAAGGTGGGTGGTTACTAGAAACCAGAAGAGACAGGTAGTCTGTTCCCCCCAGCCAGTTCTTAAACCCTCTCTAGAGGGGGCGTGGCCCTGCTGACAACTGGATTTGACCCCAGTGAGGTCTATAAAATTCAGCAATAACAGTGCCTCCAAATACATAGGGCTGCCGCGTCAGATCATAGGAGACATGGATCTAAAGGGCTTAGCATAGTGCCTACAGTGCTTTAGTGTCAACTAAATTGTTGGTCATTTTATCCTTTCCTTTTAGAAATTACATTATTAGAGCCAGGTTGCATCCCAAGTCTGACAAAAAGCCCACTTGACACACTCTGCTGCAGACAGTTCAAGGTGGTTGGAAGTGATTGTTCCAGAGAATCTATAGTAGTGCATTTTAGGTTTGCTTGACCGTAAGGGAAAGCTCCTAAATTCTTAGTCTCAGAAAACTCTTGGGATCTCAGAGGCCACCTTGGATAAGATGTTGAATTGTCAGTCCACAGATATGCTACTGATTCCCATGTATGTGTTCTGCATAGATACCTCCTGGCTGCCTTTTGCAGAGTGGACTGTGCACTGGAAGTCCTCTCATAGATAATGTGTGGCAGTAGAGATGAGAAATGCCATCAAGGTGAGAAGTGGGTGAGAGGACTGAGAGGATGTCATTAATAAATTGCTGGTGGCTGCTAGGGTGTTGATTATGTCAGGTGACCTGGTTTGATAGTTTGCCACTCTTCATGATGATCTTTTCTAGTTCCGGTAGGAACCATCCTCACTGGCTTCATTTTGCACCTATGAGACTACCAAATGGAGAACAACCAGATGATGTATAAAATAGACCCCTGGCTTATCTCTAGGAAGCTAACCCGTTATCTATAGTGGCTAGCCCAGGAAGCCTGCCTGCTCAACAGCAGAGCCACAGGAAGCCAGACCACCACTACTGGTAACAATTCAGGAAATCATGCAATAACACCTGAATAATCAGCCCTAAATGGCCAGATTAGATCACCAACTGACAAGTGCATTAATATCCATCCTCACTTGCAGTGTAGGATCAAACAGGAAACCAAATGTCACCTCTAGCTTGTCACATGAGAAGGGAGCCCTGCTTCCAGATTGATCAACTCCTGATTCCCCAGACCAGCACCTCTGACCCGGTTTGCCGAAAGCCTTCTCCTTTTCCCATTACAAACCACTCACCTTTTTGCCTGCCTCTGAGTCTCTTCCTCAAGGAAAGTAAGTGGTGGGTTCCCTTGCTATGTCTTGAGAGCTCTCAGTCAATGCCTTTCACTTGCTTTCAGTTGGTTGGCCTTCCTTTACTTCTATACACCACATAGCTAGTGAGTGTGGACTTGGAGGCAATAATGTCTTTCACACTGTTAGACCTGGACCATCTTGGCCTTATGTGATTGAATCTTGAGTAGTGTCTGTGGCCTCACCAATCCTAAGGCTCCATCTTCCTTGCCTCCTCTATTTGTAGAGTGTACACAGCTTCTTTAGGAGCAGGGCAGGAGTGTGATGAGATAATAATGACTATGTTCTATTTGAACTTGAATTAGTTATGACACAACTGGTGGAACATAAAGGCAGTAATTAGTGAAGGCAAATGGGAAAAGTTCAAAATTGGAATTCTGTTTTCAAGAAACACTTGGGAGAGAACAATTTAGGAATGAAGATAACATATGTCCCTATTCCCTTGCCCCCCGACCTCATTTTAAAGAAAACAATAAGAAGGTAAGCTTTAAGTGGTGTCCCAGGGAATGTTAGGAGCTAATGTCACTAATCTAAAAGCTATTAGTGCAAGGAAACAGCCAAGTGTTTACCAGGTGGGGATATTGCAGGAATTCACTGGACACCTCAAATGGTTGGTCTTGGAAAATAAACTCCATGCGTGGGGCTCTCTGCAGAGCTATTGTCAAGATCTCAAATAAGTTTATTGCTAGGTAATATCAGGCTGCATTCCTGCGATGTATATCTGGCTCCAAGGACCACAGTGGATTATTATCCTGGGGGGTCATTCATCATCCTCCCCCCACCTCCCTCTCCCTTCTCTGTAAATAAAAATGACAAGTCAAAGTTTGGTACCGGTTAAGAAAATTGTTGACATTGAGAAGTTGCAGGAACTTGTTCTTTGATTCAGTTTCTTTGTTTGAATTCTTACCCTGTCTTTGTAGCTATTGTGGGTTTATTCTTTTTAGTGGTTTGGAATAACAAATAATGCTGGCTTCCATTTTATGTGGGGTCCCCATGTCTTGATGGTCGCCGTTTTGTTCTCCTTTATGCTATTGTCTCGTGAGGCTGACAGGACATGGTATGACAAACCATACCCTACTGAACTGGCAAGATGCGAGAGAGGAAGGAGGTAGAGAACAGTTCAAACCCTCATCTCCATCAGGAGTTTACTGCCTGCCAACAGCGATACATCCATTCAATATAATCCAGACCGATTTTCCCCTTTGAACTAACAGTAAAAGTTTCAGAAGAACTCTTTTTGCATAAGTTCTTTGGATAACTCCTTTGGATAAACTTGGTAAAAAAAAAAAGAGTAGAGGGCATTAGGAAGATTCTTCCCTACCTTAGCAACTTAATTAGCCAGGATAAGTGCGTGGGGAACAGGAAGGGGAAGGCATTTCATGGCCATGTTGCTTAGTGTAAGGCTGTGGAATATCCACTTCCATTCACAGAGCTGAGGTTTCCAAGATGGTGGCCATCAACTAGCGGTATTTGGCTGCTGAGCTCCTGAAATCTAGATGAGATGTGCTAACACTGTTGGGGCCACAGCAATTTCAAAGACCCTATGAGAAAAGAATGTAAATGAGGAAACAAGAGAAAGAAATTAAAGCAATTTTTGAAATGTCAATGGAAAAAAAGCAGAAAGACCAAAAATGATCTCAGTAATTTTTAGATTTACTATAGGTTGACATGATATAAGAAACATTATTAAGCTTAATTTCATGGGATTATTTTTAAAATTTAATGTGATTACTAGGAAATGAAAAATCATGCCTGTGGCTCACATTTACTGTTGGGCAATGCTCTCCCAGGGGTGTCTCTTGGAGATGACACAGTCCACAAGTGGATGAGGCCAAGAGTCCAGCTGTGGCCCCAGTAGGACAGTGACTCTTCAGTGAGTGTCAAAGGAAAGAAGCTTGGCCTGCCCTGCTGTGGGGACAGGGACCTGATTATGCAAGAACATTCAAGAAGCCCAAGAGCCATTGCAATGGAAACATTTCCTCTGCTGAAACCTAGTTGTTGTTTTTTTTTTCTTAAATACCACCCAAGGCAAAAATGGATTATTGCTTCCTGGAAATCAAACCAGGGGACTTTAAAGTGTTTCATATTAAAAACAGAAAAACCCAAGAAGGAGACAATAATTATATTACTAAAAGCTTTTAGAACAAATGCCTGCTTTGTGAGAAATAATTTTCCTATAAATATTTTATTTCTCCTTTATTTTTTCTGGTTCTCCAGCTGAGCAGTTCCACATGGACATACGTGATGATGCTCCCCCTGGGAGAGAGGATCAAAGCCCACTCTAAGCTTTACTCCCAAGCTTTGCAGCTCTACGGCTTCTGCCTGCAGGGTTCTGAAATGGAGGGAGCCCAACTCTGTGGACAACACACAAAACCAGCTGAAAAAAGCCACAAGCACAGGCAGCGAGATCATTGTCTCAAACAGCATGGTTCAAGGCTTGGCTTGAGAGAGACATGTATATGGTTTATTTGTGAGCACTGACTCCCAAACAACCCATCTGGAAAGATATTTAGTAACATATGTTGTCAGTTCTTCAATACCATGAGTTTATTAAATGGTTTGAGATGAATCTGTATAAAAAATGCCAGGATAGTAGCATGAGAGTTCCTGAACCTAGGGACTTAGTGTTCATAATTTCTGATGCCTGGAGTCCCATCCACTCATCTTTAAAGTAGAATAATAACTTTTTTTTTGGTCTTTTTTGAGACAGGGTCTCCCCGTAGCTCCTGCTGGCCTGGAACTCTCTATGTAGACCAGGGTGGCCTTGAACTCACAAAGATGTACCTGCCTCTGCCTCCCGAGTGCTGGGATAGAATAATAACTTTTAACAAATGGTTTTTGAATGATGGAATCCATTCATCAACTCACAAAATGAGAACTGAGTGTACCCTGATGTGTCTAAGATGTTTAATCTAGGAAACCAGAGAAATGATTGAAAAGAGAAACTGAGGTAGACCTAACAACCTTGGGAATAGCCAGGGCTGAAATGTGGGTAAGCATGCAGGGGCCACGGCTGGTGGGTGGATAGAGGAGACTCAAAGTTATCTCTGATGATCGGCAGCAGGGAAGGATCTCTTCAGTAGCGGGCCAAGACCCCAACTGGTGTAATCTTTTTAAGGAGATATTGATACACAGAATTGTTCACTACGAGCAAAAATGTAGAGTGAACTCTAAGCACTAGAAATTTTTGTGGACGGGGTTCTCATAGAGCTCATATTGCTGTTAAACTCGATTTGTATCCAAGTATGACTGTGAACTTTGACCCCCTTGCTTCTACCCTCTGAGAGTTGGGATTACAGGCCTGCACCCCCATGCCTGGCTTATGTGGTCCTGGGGATTGAATTCAGGACCTCAAACATGCTAGGCAAGGACTCTTTACCAGCTACACTATATCCCCAAGTTGTAGGTATTGCAAATTCTGAAGATCAGGAACTCTCAGTCGAGCATCTTGGCATTAAAAAATTGCACATTTTTCTAGGAGGCTGGAGAGATGGCTCGGCAGTTAAGAGCACTGGTTGCTGTTGCAGAGAGCTGGGCTTGAGTCCCAGCGTACACATGGCAGCTAACAGGCGTCTGCAACTCCAGTTGCAGGGGAATTTGTCATTCCCTTCTGATCTCCAAGGTCACTACATGACATGGGTGCACTTACATACACGCAGGCAATACACTCATCCACATAAAATAAATATTGTTGAAAATTACATATTTATCTCAAACTATTTAATGGACTCATTGGGTCAGAGAGTGGGATTTGTCACTTACAAACAGAGGAACCAGGACGGAGACTGTGGCTGGAACATTTAGCTTTGAGGGAAAAAGCCCACAGTGATAAGGTGTGCCTGACATGCTTATTCTGTCTTGTTGTGGGGAGACAAACTCTCTGTGGCTCCCCACGCTCGTGTTCAATCTGCAAGAAAGACACTGACTCTGCTTTTGTTCCACACTACATTTTTCTTTATTTTTTTCTTTTTTGGGGGGATTCTTTTTTGAGACAGGGTCTCCTTGTGGCCCCAGCTGTCCTGGAACTCACTCTGTATACCAGGCTGGCCTTGAACTCACAAAGATCCACCTGCCTCTGCCTCCCAAGTGCTGGGATTAAAGGCATGTGCCCCCACGCCTGGCTTCCACACTACATTTTTCAAGAATGTTCATACAGTCATCACCTTGGAAGACAGAGGTAATGTCTCCCTTTGAAGACGGGACAGACAGGCTTACCCCTGACAATCTCTGTCCTGTGTTACAGTCCACTGTGTCTGCAGGTGCACCCAGCTCTCTTCTCATTGTTCTGTAGGAACTGAGGTGTAGGGATTCCACTTAACAAGGCACATAATTCTGATACCTGCAATTACTGTCAGTAACAAACTAGCCTTTGCCTCTGACTGTCTCATGTTCTCAAGCAGTATCTGTGAAATTGTGCAGACTTTTCAGTTTGCAAGAAGAGAAAAACAAGGCTTTCAGAGTCTTTATTTATTTTTTAATATTTTTTATTGACATTTTGTATATTCATACACCATTTTTCATTCCAATTTGTATACATTTCCCTTTCCCTGCCCCTCCCCCACCCCAGTTTATGCATTCTGCCATACATGTCTTGCATCTTTCATTGTTTCCAAGGATCTCTTTTCTGCAGAGGCTTGTTGTTTTGAGCAGAATTTAACTGTATCAGTCAGTTCTTTGACCCAGCCCTTATGTTGTTGTTCCCTCCCCTTTGTATTACTCCAAATTATGCCTATATAGATAACACATATGTATCAAAATTATGACCTCTGGTAATAAACTGTATGTTAATTGAAAATATGTTTTGGGGTTCACATTTTTCCCTTTAATTTTATATTATTTTAGAATATGAATACAGATCTTCTACCCATATATGGTAATTGCGATGTGTGAATACAAGTGGTAGGACAATTCTAGAGCCCATTAAGAAATTCACATTATAACAGCACAGTTGCTTTCAGATACAAATAAATATAATAATAAAGTTGCTCAGTTTGCCTGCCAACTGGAGATTTGGAGTTAGCATCCACAAATGAGGGAAACCATTTGCCTTTTTTTTTTTTTTTTTCTGGGACTGTGTTACTTCACTTAGCATAATGGCTTTGAGTCCCATCCATTTACCTGCAAAGTTCATGATGTCATCTTTCTTTACTGCTTCATAGAACTCCATTGTGTAGCTGTACCACATTTTTGTTATCCAGTCATCAGTTAAGGGGCATTTGGGTTGGTTCCAGCTCTTTGTCATTGTGAAGAGAGCTGCAATAAACATAGCTGTGTATGTATTTTTGTGGTAGGATGAGTCTTGTGGGTATATACCCAGGAGTGGTATGGCTGGGTCAGGTGGTAGGCTCATTTTGAGTCTTTTAAGGGTTCTCCACACTGTTTCCACAGTGGTTGTATGAGTTTACATTCCCACCAGCAGTAGATGAGTATTCCCCTTTCCCCACAACCTCTCCAGCATTTGGTGTCTTTTGTTTTCTTAATCTTGGCCAGTCTTATTGGAATGAGATGATACCTTAGAATGGTTTTAATTTGCATTTCCTTAATTATTAATGATGTTGAACACTTTTTAAGATGTTTCTCAGCCATCTTTACTTCCTCACTGGTGAAGCCTCTGCTCAGCTCTTTACTCCATCTTTTGAGTAGGTCATTTGTTTTCTTCTTTGTTTTTTTAAGTAGTCTATATATTCTATATATTAATGCTCTGTCAGATGTATCAGTGGTGAAAGTTTCCTCCACTCTGTGGGTTTTCTCTTCACTTCCTTGATTGTTTCTTTAGCTGTACAGAAGCTTTTAAGTTTGATGAGGTCCCACTTGTCAGCTGTTGCCCTTATTTCCTGTGCAGCTGCTGTTTGATTTAGGAAAGTCTTTTCCTATGGCTATGTCTTGTAGGTTGCTGCTAACTTTTTCTTCTATCACCTTCAGGGTTTTGGGTTTCAGGTTGAGATCTTTGATCCACTTGGAGTTGATTTTTATGCAGGGTGAGAGGTAGGGTTTAATTTTGTTTTTCTACAAATGGTGATCCAGTTTTGCCAACACCATTTCCTGAAGATGCTATCTTTCCTCCATTGAGGTTTCTTTGACCCTTTGTCAAATATGAGGTGGCTGAAGTTATATGAGCTCAAGTTTGGATCTTCAGTTTTGTTCCATTGGTCAACGGGTCTGTTTTTGTGCCAGTACCAGGCTGTCTTTATGATTATAGCCCTGTAATATAGCTTGCAGTATGGTAAAGTAATCCCCCCTTGTATTGCATTTTTTACTCAGGGTTGTTTGAGATATTCAGGGTTTTTCATTTTTCCATATGAATTTAAGGATTTCTTTTTCCAAGTCTGTAAAAAAGCACATGGGGATTTTGATTGGGATTGCACTGAATCTGTATATTAATCTGGGTAGAATGGACATTTTTACTATATTAATTTTTCCAATCCATGAGCATGGGAGGTCTTTCCATCTTTTGATGTCATTGTCAATCTCATTCTTCAGGGTTTTAAAATATTTGTTGTAGAGGTCTTTGGTGTCTTTGATTAGGTTTACTCCAGGTATTTAATTTTTTTTGAGGCTATTGTGAGTGGGAAGGTCTCCTTGTATTCCTTCTTCAGTTGCTTGTTGTTGGTGTAAAGAAAGGTTACTGATTTTTCTAGGTTAATTTTGTAGCCTGCCACTTTACTGAAACTCAATCATTTTTAGGAGTTTTCTTGTGGAGTTTTTAGCATCCCTTAGGTAAACTATCATATCATCTGCAAAAAGGGATAGTTTGACTTCCTCTTTTGCAATTAGTACTCCTCTAATTTCCCTTTCTTGCCTTATTGCCCTAGCAAGTGTTTCAAGCACTATATTGAAGAGGAGTGGGGATAGCGGGCAGCCTTGCTGGGTTCCCACCTTTAGGGGGAATGCTTCTAATTTTTCTCCATTTAAGATGATGTTGGCAGTGGTTTGTTGTATGTGGCTTTGATTATGTTGAGGAATGTTCCTTCCAGTCCATTTCCCTCTAGGACTTTAAGCATAAAGGGATGCTAGATTTTGTTTAATTTATTTTTGTATGTGTATGAATGTACTGTCTGCATGTAGGTTTGTGCACCAGTGTCATGCAATGCCATGGAGATCAGAAGAGGGTGTTGGAATTCCCCTGGAACTGGAGTTAAAGATGGTTTTCAGCTGCCATGTGGGTGCTGGGGATCATTGAACCCGGGTCCTCTGCAAGAACAGTTGGTGCTCTTAACTGCTAGGCCATCTCTCCAGCCCCTATTTTATTTTTTTATTTTATTTTATGTGGATGAGTGTTTGCCTGCATACTTGCCCCAGAGACCAGAAGAAAGAGTTGGATCTCCTGAAACTGGAATAATGGAGGTTGTTACCCAGCATGTGGATGCTGGGAACCAAACCTGGGTCCTCTGCAAGAGCAACCAGTGCTCTTAACCACTGAGCAATCTGTCTAGTCCCAATTATTACAATTATTATCATCCAAAGGCCTGTTTACTGGGGGATGATAGATTCAGTCACACACATAATCCCTGCTGGATACGTGCTGCCAGAAGCTTCTAAGTAAATAGGCTCTGAGAGGGGCTTCCAGGGAAAGGTCTTCCATTAAATTGGCTAGAATGTCAGCTAAAAGAAGTTTAGGGGGCCAGAGAGATAACTCCATTAAGAGACTGACTTCTTTCACAGGGGAACCAGGTTTGATTCCCAGCATCCACATAGCAGGTAACTCTAGTTCCAAATGATCTGACACCCTCTTCTGACCTCTGAGGACATTCATTGTACGACACCAGTGCACCACACACATCTAATAGTCTGAAAAAAGAAAATCATCCTTAAATTCTGTGGCAGAAGTTTCTCGCTGTAATTTGTAAACCTGTCGATGAAGTAACCATGATTCCTGGTAATTCTTGGGTAATTTCCATATGGACTTTAAAGAGATTAACAGGTATTGGGACATCGGGGCTACTCAACAGTTGTCTTTAAACATATGCACTCTGGGCATTCTTTTTTTGTGGTGTCATTTCTTTTTCCTCTCTGTCTCTTCTTTTTTTTTTTTTTTTTTTTTTTTTCTTTTTCGAGACAGGGTCTCCCTGTAGCCCCAGCTGTCCTGGAACTCACTCCATAGACCAGGCTAGCCTTGAACTCACAAAGATCTACTTGCCTCTGCTAGGATTAAAGGCGTGTGCCAACACGCCTGGCAATGTCTCTTCTAATAGGCAATCAATAAGTTGGGCTGGCTAGGTGGCTGTGCAGGAAAAGTGCTTGCCCCACAAGCCTCACAATGGGAGTTTGATCTCCAGGACCCAGTTAAAGGTAGAGAGAGGAAACTGACCACATAGGCGCACCTCCCATCAGTCACAGACACAGTAGTAATATTTTTGAAAGAGGAGGATTGCTGAATTGGCTGACTCTCTGGGAGCCTTATCCCTTGAGGCCATTTTAAAATAGAATTTTGACACATGCTAATAAGAAATTTGTCTAGAAGTTAAGGTCTGACATTTGAAAATAATGTACAATGGAATCTACACACCGCAGAGAAGCGATACCTCACACGATCTACATGAAGAAACACAGGACTAACATATTTTTGATACCTAAAAAGTCTATATTTTTCCTCTTCTGCTCAAATTCATCATTTTATTTCCTTATATGGTATTCCTTACGATTGGTAGTTTAAAGTGATTACCATCCCATAATTTTCTACAGAAAAGGGCTAAAGATTTCTGATGTGGAATTGGGAAGCTATGTCCGCAGGGGCCTGTCTGAAGCAGCATGGAATGCATCAGCATCTTATAGCAGGATTTGGGGAGAGCAGGTGAGCAGGTGATTGAGAAGAGGGAGGTGGAAGAGAAGTGGTCTGGCTTCAGGGGTGCTGTCAGAGCGATCCCTTTATAAAAAAGACCCCTTGAGCTGCGCATGGTGGCGCACGCCTTTAATCCTAGCAGTTGGGAGGCAGAGGCAGGCCGATCTTTATGAGTTCAAGGCCAGCCTGGTCTACAGAGTGAGTTCCAGGACAGCTGGGACCCTGTATAGAAAAAACAAAAACAAAAACAAAAAAGACCCCTTGAGTGCTAGGAACACTGATTCTTGTAAACATCCCAAGTCCTGGAAAAGCTGTTACCTGATGGTTCTGTGTGTAGTATTTGCAAATCATTGGAAGAAAGGATGGAACCCAGGTGCTGAGTCAGCACAAATAGGGCCAGACTCTGCCTTTTGGTAACTGAGAACATGGGTATATTGTTGGTCTTCTGTCTCCCAGTTCTCTCCTACGGAATAAGAGAAGCAATACCTCCCTTTGGAGGTTTAAGAACAGGTGGTCCTGCTGGGCGTGGTGGCGCACGCCTTTAATCCTAGCACTTGGGAGGCAGACGCAGGTGGATCTTTGTGAGTTCAAAGCCAGCCTGGTCTACAGAGTGAGTTCCAGGACAGCTGGGGCTACAGAGAGACCCTGTCTCGAAAAGACCAAAAAAAAAAGAACAGGTGGTCCTGTGTGCACGGGTTTGTATTACTATCAAAGGCCTTTGAATCAAGTCAAATGTCAGGGGCTTGGAGGTTGAAGCTTGGAGGTTGAAGCTTAGGGCATCAGGACCCAAACACAAGTGAAACCCAAACATCAGATCCCTAGAAACTTAGATTTGAAGTGCCCTAAAGCCAAGTGTCTGTTTGGTTGCTTTATGATGTTAACTCCAGAATGGAGCATTCACCTCTTTCCCTCCTTTTTATACAGCATTTCATTTTGTGGAATTGTAATGGTTATCTTTAATTATCAATGACTCAGAATCACCTAGGAAGAGTCTCAAAGACTGATTATCTGCTGGGTTGGCCTGTGGGCATGTGTGTGGGGGGGGTGGTGTCTTAAGTTAACCGATGTGGGGAGACTCAGCCCATCAGGGCTGCACATAGGCAGGGCTTCCCAACAGTGAAGAAATCTAGCTGAGTGCAAGAAACAGGCACGTATTCAGTCCTCTCTGCTCTCAACTGTGGATGTGGTATGACTTAGCTATTTTAAGTTCTTACTGCCTTGACTTCCCTGCTATTGTGACTTATAACCTGAAATTGTGATTATAAAGAAACTTTTTTACCCCTAAATTGCTTTTTGTCAGGGTATTTTATCACAGCCACAGAAAGGAAATTAGGATAGGAATGGAGGCTGGGATCCCCATCCATATGGAAGAACTCACCTAACAGTGACTTAGGCAACAGAATTCAAGGCCATCCTGAATCCAGCCTAGATGACTATAGAGATCAAGAAACAAAAAGGGCTCCTTGTAAGGTGATCCTGTAGCTTGGTCTCCAAGGACTTCATTAGAATAGGGTTTGTGATGGTTCTATTGGCTTGTTAAGAACACTTTTCAAAGTCTTGTTTAATAACGATGAATGGCAGGCACAGCCATGTAACACGCTATAAACAATTCCAGAGCACAACCAATATCTCACACTGAACTTTATTTATCTTCACAAAATTAAATGAACAGACAAGGAGAGCTTAATGGCAATGTGACATTTTCCAACAACACAAACAAAGTGCCATTATATTTAATGGTAGCCAACCAGAGACTTACTTTACCTTAACCATGTAAAGTACACTTACCATATATTTTCTTGTATGTACAGTGTTGTAGGTATCAGCCACCCCTAAAATTATCAATAGTAAAAGCAGCCCATGGAAGGAAAAAGTATGAAAATCTTGATACAAAGCTTTCCATACAAAAACATTTATTTGTACACTTTACTTAAAACAAAATAACCCCAATGAAAGTCAAAGCAAAACTTGTTTGAAGTCTTAAGAAGATATTATAAGAAATCTCCCCGAAAAAAGCAAAAGAAATTGAATGTGCCACCAACTCTTCAGATGCCACCTTTGAGGGAAAAGTTGAATGAAATGAGCCATCTGGAGGTCCCTCTGTAGATTCCCCAATTAGGAAGGTGCAAGCATTGATGCATGTGAGTTAACATTCCTGGGATTTCTGATAAGCTAGCCTTTCCATCTTCCATGAATGTTTTTGTCTTCTGTCCTGAACTTGGTACACAGTACAACCCCAGAACGCTGGCTTTCTATTATTTTTCTATGATGAATTGCGAGGGTACCATTTGTCCTCCATCTGTTTTTCTTTGTGTCCTGTGAGATGCATATTTCATGGCTGTCTAAATACAGGGCACAGAATGATTCACTGGTTAAGGCTAAGGGACGGGTGTGAGCCCTACCCAATTCATTCTCACACTGTTTTATTTGATTCAATATTTATTTAAAATTTTGTGTATTGTGTAAAATACACATTGAGAAACAGATGTCCCTACTAACTCAAAGGTTGTCATTAAATAGCCTATTGCTTAAAATGGCAAATTTATTGTTTAAACACTCATTAGACACATCCAACTTGAAACATATGCTACTGTATGGCTGTAGTAGGCTAGACTTTGAAAAGTGCCAGTGTTCCCAGAATCTAAGTGGACCACAGAACTTAAGAATTATCCTCATTTCTTTTTTTTTTTTTTTTTTTTTTTTTTTCCTTTTCTTTCTTTCTGACAGGGTCTCCTCGTAGCCCAGTTGACCTGGAACTCACTCTGTCGGACCAGGCTGGCCTTAACTCACAAAGATCCACCTGCTCTGCCTCGCGCGAGATGTGCTAGGATTAAAGTCGTGTGCACTACGCCCTTGCCATTATCCTATTTCTTGAAAAAATAGCTTCCATGGGAACATCACATTGACTCTGCAGTTTGAATGTTTCTGGAAACCTTCACACCCTAGTCCGATTTGGGGAATGTTTTACTCCTTTAAAAAGTCTTCCTCACACTCTCATAACAAATGTCCTTTGTCCCATAACAATGACAATAGAAAAATCCCTGAAAGATCCAAACTGAGTAACAATACAGATCTGATTAGAACATTCATGAGCCTGACAATATAGAATTGCATTTCCTAAAAAGTGTGTAACCACATTTTTCTGGGCTGTAACAGATACTGTAGAATAAGATTAGAATAGAATTTCAATGGAATTTCCTTAGACTGGTTTATATTCCAACCCTTTTCTGTTTTTTTCTCTCTGATAGAGTAGGTATGTTTCTACCTATAAGTTAATAAAGTATAAAGATGCCCTGCTGCCTTTAAAGCACAATAGGAATTAGCATTGAAGTTCATAGTCATGAATTATTTTAGTATAAATTTAGTTACAAATATAGACTATTTTCAATTCTGCCCATTGTAGAGCTCCTCAATGTTTAAAGCTAGACATGTATGGGGATTGTCCTAATTATTTACTTTAGAGCCTGATTGTTATAATCCCTCTGTATTTATAAGTACTTCCCAATCCCAGCCCTGTAGCCACAGCCAGGTTTTTAGATGTAAGAAATATTTACTGGTGAAAAAAGTGTGTATGAAGGAAGGCCACCCCCAGACACTGGAGACAAATGAGCTGGGCAGGGGGTGGGGGATTTCTACTTGAACTATATGAAAATACCTCCTTAATTGTGACTCTGCTGAGAATCTCAAGCCTACATGCCGCACCTGCACGAACACCCTGGAGTGAACTCACTGGTTGCTTGCATCTCTTTCAGAGTGCCTGGTCAGTGAGGCTTTGGGAACATGGACAGGATTTAGGATGTGCTTCTTATGGGCCCTTCTTAGAGTCTTTGACCCCAGTTTGGGCAGTGTGTATGCTCTATTTTTGCCTGACTTTGTCAGATGTAGAGAAGATTCCAAAGCTTAAGGAGGAGTTGGGGCTCAGGTGTGAAACCCTTTCTCAATATGAAATGCTCCAGGAGGTCTCTATTGCTTGACTGCAAAATAATTGAGACTATTAAAAAATGAGAAGGAAAAAGAAAGGACTAGTTGGGCTTTTATATACATTTGTGCTTCTCACATGTTTTTAACAGAAAAATGCAACATCAACTACTCTTAGGCAAGTGCAGCCACAATGCTGCACAGGTCCGCAATGCTGCACAGGTCTGGGGTTCAGTGGCTGGGCCAGTTCTCCATTAAAATCAGAAAGCAAAAATCCTACAACTGAAGAAAACCAGCCAGAACTTAGGGCCTATGACCTGTTTTTTAATATATATATTTACATTTTTCAAATACTTTGCAAAATCCAGTTTGAATACAACACACAATAACCAACAACAACAAAGACAAGTGAACAAATGAATGGGTTTTATATTTAAAATGTCCGTGTTCTTCATTGTTAACCTCTAAAGCAGCTTGGAGGCGCTCGCCACATGGTGTGTACTGCAAACCGACTCCATTACAATGATCTTGGCAGGATAGCAGCACAGGGTTGGATATTTCATATTCATCACTTGGAGAATGTAAACCTTTCATAAGATAATATTTTGCTTAAAAATTAGAATCGTTCGAAAAGGTCTGATCATCCTGTTCCCTGGAGGCCTGCTGGGGAGGTCTGGCTCCCCAAGGCAGGCTCCCTGCCCTCTCGGTGACGGGAACTTCTCTGCGTTTCAGGGAAGCCCTGAGGGACAGCACAGGGGGCCTGGGGGAGAGGCGGAGAGGGCGCTGATGGATCTATGTTGGAAACAGGCCATGCAAAGCACTCTCTGAAGGCCACATCCTAACCCTTTGCTCTGTTTCCCATCAGGATTTCCAGCTGAATGAACCTCATGGGTTTAACCAAACATGCATGTAATCCTAGGTAACATGAGTTAAATGCTTAATCGCCCGGGGACAAGGAAACCTTGAAGAAACAAGGTCAAATGAGCAACAGTTATATCCATCACAGTAAACAATCCCATGGATCTACACATGCAGAGAACTCAGTTAAGTCAAAGCAGCTGAGGAGGCAGCAAACCCCAGGCTGGCTCAGGTCCCCCACCTCTCTCAGCCTTATGCTACCTTTTCAGAAATGCCGCTTTTGAGAATCCAAGAGACATTCCAAATGGAAAAATTATCCATTTTTCTTTTTTGCTAAAATATTCTAGAGGCCATTAACTAAGTACAATATATTAAACAATGCTGAGATGCATTTATTCTTTTTGAAAGCAGCTTTTGAAAATATTCAACCACAGCAATAAACATTGAACAAAGTACATTCCAAAGTTAATACAGATAAATGGTATGGTATATAATATGATAATGCCACAAAGTTACCCCACAAATGCCTCCAGGGCTAATTATAAACTTGGGGAAAAAAGTCTTTTTATTTCCCTTTCACTAGCTGGAGATCTCATTTCTTTTGCCATCCCCCAACAGTTTAATCCACCCTTTTTTTTTTTTGCCCACGGACTATACAGATAATCTCCCACATTCCATACATACCTGGAACCTTTTTTTTTTCTCCTCCCTCTATCGGATTTTCAAATAAAACCAAACTACAATGACAAGATAATGTTTTACATGGAATTCCATAACATAGGTCACCCAAATCATCTTCATCTCTCCGCTTCGTGATTATGTACCCTCCTCAATCATTTAAAGCTTGCTCTTACACACACACTAATGCGCATGTGCAGCTGCCAAAAGTGGGGACAGCCTTTTCTAGGTGGGAGGCATCTCAGCCCTCACCACCCGCCTGCTGGGGCAGGCAGAGTGCCTGCTTTCTCCCCTCAATGGTGATGTCTCAGGAAGAGTCCTGGCTCCAATCTTGAGTCGAAGCAGGCTTGCCTGGAGGGCCTCATGGGAGCAGGCCACAACCCAGTGTGTCTCACTATTGCTCTTCTTACCACAGACTTCTGAGCTCTGTCAGCGTCAAGATATTCAGGGACCAACCACTCTGTTCCAAACCAGACAAGGAGGCCAGCGAAGGCCCAGGCTCAGAGCCAGGCCGAGGTCTCAGAACTGGGCCACAGGGTAAGTTCTGCAGGCGTTGATCTCCTAAAAGCAGGCACTTGTGGCCGCCTGATGCTCAGGGTGACCCCATTCTTCCTAATGCTGATGAGGTCACCAAATGTCCACTTCCTCAAATCAAGAGGATCCTGTTTCCTATTCAGACAGAGCAAGTATTGGAGGAGGGTTGATGTATCCAAAATATATGAATATATACAATCAGGGCTTAAGGTACTGGATGATACTGTATAAACTGCTAAAATGCTTCTCGGCACTATTGGTAGCTTAAAAAAATACTTTCCTATGGTTTAAGGGCATTTTCCCAGCACTGTCCTTGAGCCAGTACCACACCCGTCTGAAGTTCCCAGTTTCTGTCCTCTAACTGGGTATGTACCATGTGAGTCTTATAAGACATGTCCCTTCTCCAGGCCAAGGAAGACTGGACTTCCCTGAAAGAACCCTCCCACTGGAATATCCCAGCCCCAGTGCTGGTGAATGCAAGTCATGAGAAAGCCTTGTCACCAGCTTCAAGGCAACCAGAAGACTAGCTTCCCCGCAGTCAGGGTCCAGCCGATCCTTTGCTCTTCAATACGGTGGGGGGGGTGGCCACCCTGGCCACATGGAAAAATTTCAGGCCAGTCCATAGGCACAGGCCAGCAGGTGGAGCCTCACAAAGCGGTCCTTGGCAATTTGTGGTAAGGTTTCTGAAGAGTAACGTTTCAATGAAACTGTCTTAAATAAATAAATCTCTTTTTCCCTAATAATGTAAAAAAATAAATTGATTTATTTCCCTTTGGCAGTCAGTAAATAGCTGATTCGACCTTTTGCCTGAAAGCTGAGAGTGTTTGTGTGTGTGTGTGTGTGCTGTCGTGTGTATGTTTGTCTCTCTGTATGTGTATTTTGTTCTTTTAAAGATACCACAGCTTCGTTTCATGGTACATCACTGACAATGCATATTATTTCTACTGCTTTAGTGAACCTTTTGCATATTTGTTTGTGGCAGCCCTGTGGACCTCACTTGTGGCCCAAATAGGCCCCCAGGGTGATGCAGGCCCCAACGAGGGCCAGGCTGAGCAGGGTCTTCAGAGACAGCCAGGAGAAGTCAAACAGGGGCCGCATGCTGGGGCCATAGAGTTCCACAAAGGCATCCTGCAGTGGGGGAGAAGAAGAAGGAAGGAGGTAAGAGCATTAGCTTTGGAGAGCATTTGGAAGGCTTCCCCACCTGTGGGGCAGAGGAAGCAGCCCCAGTATCCCAACCCTCCTCAGAAGTTCAAGGGGGGATGAAAAATGCTCTTTGGAGAGCAATGATTTGGAGGGAAACACAATTTTCCACTCAGTCAAGAAGTGCTTACTGGGAACTAGTTATATGCCATCACCTTAGGATGAGCAGTGTATAAAATTGCCTAGAAGCCCTACTGCACAAAGCTCTTATCTAGTGAACACAGGATTCGCACAGAATAAATGTCATGAAACCCCATTCATTACTGGTTTGGCTTGCACACTTCTGCAACCACCGTGGCAATCAATGTAGGAGAACTCTTAAAAAACTAAACATAAATCTACCAAACGACCCAGTGAAACTCCTTGGCACACAGCCAAAGGACTCAACATCCTGCTGCAGAGATTACTTGCTCAGGCATGTTTGTTGACTGGATCTTTTTTACACCAGTTACGAAATGGAACAAATTAGGGTCGCCTTCAACTTGCTGAATGGCTAATGAAAATGTGGTACATATACCAATGGAAGTTCTACTCAGTGGTAAAGAAAAAACGAAATATTGAAATTACAGGTAAATGGATGGAACTAAAAATTGTTTATCTCTAAGTGAAGTAACACAGATTCAGAAAAACACGCAACCATTCTTTCTCTCATTTGTGGTTTCTTAGCTCCACCATTCTTTAGATGTGAGTATATATCGGTGATTTGTAACCCACAGGACCATGCAAGCTCAAGCCGGAAACAAAATCCCACGCTGAAAAAGCATGGAAGTGGGTAAGAACAACCCGACCTTAGTAAGCTAAATACTGTGGCAGCCAATGACTCCTGCGAAAGGAAGTCGGTATTCTCTAAGGACATGATACGAGATAGGTTAACCACGCTCCAGTGGTTGGATGCATAGTGAAGGACATTTGGGGGGAACACAAACTGACTGAATAGGCCTTAACATACCTGACAGAGTATGTGACAATACAGGTGGGGGGCTAATTACAAGGGGTTGCAGATGGGGAGACGGTTTCTAAATAGTGATTAAAAAACACATTGTATGAAATATACAATTCAATTAATAACATAAATAAACTTAATAATCATAGAGGAAAAACGGATAGGAAAAGGCCCAGGACAAGCAGACATTGGCAAATATTGGTAGTTTGTGCAATTTTTGCTACCACGGCCAGTCATAGAAATGATAAAACAGTAGAGATGGTGCTACCACATGGTTTTATTGAACGTTTACTATATGTCAGGTGCCTGTACTAGATGCACTAACAGGCATACTTTATTTTTCTTCATACTAGTCTTGTGAAGTCATTTTACTTTTTCCTGTTCAGATGATGGAAATCTTGCCTGCCCGTTGTAACAGAGGCCATCTGTCATGGGGCAGCTGTGAGAGAGTGGACACGGCTTGGCACAAGCCTGCCAAGATTACAGGATGTCGTTTTGATGAATAGTCAACGAGTTCATTTCTAGGAATTTATTTTCCAAAACCCAACTGAGTAAATGGACAGGAATTTATGTAGAAAGCTGAATTATAGCGTTGTTTATGCTGATAATGTAAGCTTCTGAGAGCCACGGAGGTTAAGGAATGGGTGCAACAAATTGACAGGGCCAGAACCCAGGTCTAAGCCAAGCCCTTTACTCTGCCTCCCCAGCCTGGGATTCGAGCGGTGTGCCATGGGGCCAGGCTTTCTTATCTGGTGCAGTTCCTCAAGCTTGTGTGGAAGTGCTTTACCATCTCCCAGCCCAGCAGCCATTGTTTTGAATTTGGCCTACACCTTACCCACACGCTTATTAATCTATTCCTTCTATATGTAACAACCTCTGAGAATCCTGAAGCAGCTTACAAGGAAGGGCTGTAGTAGGCGCGAGGGGAACTTCTCACACTGTTAAATAGAGATCCATGTGGTTATTTTTCACATAGGCATAGTATACTATACCATACTTTAAGCAAATGTATGGTGTTTCAAACTTTAGGTACTATAAACAAATTAAGATACACCTTTGTCCATAAATTGTCTACCTGCTCAGTTTTTCTTTGAAACAAAGTTCCTAGAACTGCTGGACTAGGCATCAGAGTTGTCCACAATCCACAACCTGTTCTGGGGGGCTTCCCTTCCCCTCCGCCCTCCTCTGATTTGATGTCACCTTTTGCAAATCTGACAGTGGATTAGGGTAGTGGCTCACCCTCTTGCCCTCACCCAAAAAAAGGGGGGGGACAGTTGGTAATGTTTTCAGTTATCATTTTTGGACTCGTTATTTGCTTTATTGCGGATCTTACTGATAGATGCCAGGGATGCTGATAAACATCCCACAATGCACAGGCAGCCTCCAAAGAGAGAGCTGCCCAGTCCCAAACACCAATGGTACCGAGGCTGAGAAACCCTAGCTTATAGATATTCTGAGTCTGTGGTCCACAGGAGAATGAACAACCAGCCGGTCAGCAGTGGCGTCAGTTGCATTAGCACTGGGCTGAGTTGCTGGTCCACAAGTGAATGTTGGGCATCTGTGGAGGGGCTAAATTAACTTCTGCCAGGAGGGGGCGCAGAGGATTTCTCTTTTATATCTATTGTTAGAAATGTCTAAATTTGAGCCTCAGAAAAGCCAAGCAAGGGACATAAATGAAACATGTGCTCAGTGCTCTCAGCACCCAGGTCAGGCCACCCTGGTTATTTATCAAGAAGCAGTCTTTCTTGTGCAAGAGGAGGAATCCCTGGGCAGGTGAGGGCAGAAGAAAGAGCACCCAAGCTGAGTCCACAGCTGCCATGTCCAGCTGTCCTCGCCTGCTACTCTCACAAGGTTGAGTGTAGGAGCTGCACCCCCAGGCCAACCCCAGACACCCTAGTTCCTCAGGGCACTGATTCTGGGCTGTCTGTAACTCAGCTTCACATTGAAAAGTTTAGGCTGGTCTCTGAATTCCCTGAGTTGTCTGTAGCAGAATCTGAAACAAACTAAAGCACTGGTCACGTAGCTTTCCTGGTTATGCAGCCATCACAGAAGAGTGGCAGAAGTGGAGCCATATTCTTGGGGGGAGAGAGGAGCGCGGTGGCACTGGACTTTGGAACTTGGTAACCCCCTCACTAACATGCTTTTAATCCTACGGGGCCATTTCTCATGCGAATAATAAAGAAGAACAGCATTTAGAGAGGGCGTGGGCTAAATCAGCATCTCCTGACTCAAAGAGCAGGCAGCAGGGTTTCATAGCCCCTGGGGTCTAGGAAGGCCTCGGAACTTTCAGAAGAGTCTGGGTGAATCTTCGGTTCTGATATTTTTCTTAGTTTATGGCCTTAAGCAAAGTGCCCGACTCCTGAGCTTTATTGACTCCAGGCATAGCCAACTTGGTGGTTGTGAAGATTAATGTTATGTCCCTCCAAGCCATCTGCTGGTCAGTGTTGTCCAAAAGGGGAGGGAAACAAATACCCGGGTCCCCATCCTGTCCACATCACCCATGCGTGGCTCTGCCCACCTGTCCTCGCCTGTCCCCAGTCTTCATTGTCTCTCTGCTCCTGCACAGAAGCTATTGTTCAGCTCTTGAACAGCCAGCTTTGCCTCTGAAGATGGTTGGTGATTTCTATAGCCATTTACAACTTATGAATATGGTCCACGTTCTGTCTAAAGATAGGAAGTTGCAGTAAAAATATCCCTCTGTGATGTATAAATTATTAACCAGCCAGGTTGTAGGACAGGTTGGCGGTGAATCATTTAATCCTGGAGATAGCACATGGCCCCTAAGCCCTGGCCTCTGTAATTCCAACATGCAAAAGAGGACCCTGTGGATTCAGGACTGAACATCTGAAAAGCCACTTTCAGAGAAAATCTTCTTGCTTTTTCAAACATCCCGATTAGGGCTATTTCCAAAGTCTGTTTGGACAGCCTGTCATTATTTGTTTAAGTTTAAAGCTGTTTCAAATAAACACGTGCTCGTTTTACATACTACAAGCAACAAAAGTGCTAGAAAGATGGCTCAGTTAGCCGGGCGTGGTGGCGCATGCCTTTCCTCCTAGCACTTTGGGGAGGCATAGCAGGTGATCTTTGTGAGTTCAAGGCCAGCCTGGTGGTCTGACAGTGATTTGGAAGTGTCCGGTTCATCTGTGGGTGTTACGGAGAGCACTACCTGTCTCGAAAAGACCCCAAAAAAAAAAAAAAAAAAAAAAAAAAAAATGAAAGATCGGCTCCGTGGTTAAGCGTGAGCCACTGGTCTTAGAGAGGCCCGAGTTCAGAGTTCCCAGCATGCAACACCTGGAATACCAACCCCGGACAAACTGATTGCCTCTGGCCTTGAGGCACCTGCACCGCGTTTGTATATTACCCCACAGAGACACACAACCGACACACAATTGAAAGTAAAATAAATCTCATCAAAAAGCAACAAGGAGAGGGGCACCTGAGCCTTTGACACAAGATTTGGGTAAAATCACTTTCTACGTGTTCAGCGAGTGTGAGGCCCTTGCTCATGTCGAGGGTGGCAAGCTCACCTGCCAAGGCCACATGAACTAGGGACTTAACGCGGGCTCCAGGACAGTTCTTTCAGGCCTCTGCTGGTCCCCACCTCAGATAGGAGGGGTATTTGAGTCCCAGGCTGCTTCTGCATAGATTTCAAATACTAAAGCCACAGACGGTCTTGGTCTGCCTTCTCCCCCAGGGTGGCCACAGCACAAGGTGTCCAGCCGAGGGTTGGAGTAGACAGCAGCAGACAGACCGAGACTCGGGCAGCAAATGTCTCCATGGCTGCGCCACTGCGTGGGTCCTGGGGTCGTGGTCGGTCAGCCCCTCCCTGGATCTCCCTCCCCTGCCTGTCTCATACATCCCTCCTTGGAGGTCCAGCCTCCAAAGTTTCCTTTCTTCACTCACAGCCTTCTAAGAAGTCTTTCAAAGTTTGAGGACCTCGGGTTAGGGCACATGGAGAGAAACTTTGACTTTGGGAATGCTCACCAAAGGACTTCAAAAGTGTTATCCCTGTGATTGGGGTGAATTGTAAAATACAGTAAATAGGACTGGGCCTTATTTGGTCAAATTGATTGTACATACAAAGCCCCTCCAGCTGGACAATGGGGGTCTTGAGCTGTATAAGTTTGGGCACAATTTGCTTGCAAATTGTGCAAATGGGTTTTACATGAAGGATGCTTGTTGTATTCATTACTTATTCCTTATTATTAAAAAATAAAAGTGTTATCCTTTGTTTAGAAATCCATTTGTATTTCTGTATGTGTATCCATTGTACTGTCTGCATGCACGTTTGTGCACCGTGTCGTGCACTAATGCCAGGCGTGGTGTCGCAGCCTTTAATCTAGCACTTGGGAGGCAGAAAAGCACGCGCGAATCTCTGTGAGCCGAGGCCAGCCTGGTCTACCGAATGAGTTCCAGGAGCGCCAGAGCTACAGGGAGACCCTGTCTCAAAAAAGACCAAAAAAAAAAAAAAAAAAAAAAAAAAAAACGAAATCATTTGTAGTTGTCTTGAAACACACAGGCTTGTATAATAGTGAGAGCTTGGAAACAATTTAAATGCCTGAAATAAGACTAACGCGTCCTTACAGAGGAGCTATAAAATGAAACTGTACTCTGAACACGTACTAGTACATCGTTGCAATCACACACACATTTTTCTCATTGACTCCATCCCACACTGAGCATCAACCGTGCTGCCAGGTAAGTTTCCAAAGAGAACTGCCCACCACCGACATAGCTCCCAGTTCACAGTTCCAAATCATTGATCAGTTCTTTATCCTTTGTAGGATCTTGTCTCTGTCCCCTCTCCATGGCTGCTTTTCTGACATGACCTGCTTGTCTTCTAGCAGAGCTAAGGGCATCCTTTGCTACTCGCATTGGGAGCACTGCACGAATTATCACTGCATTTGTTCTGGGCTGCTCACCAGCGTCTACCTCGTCGTGCGCCCTGTTCGGTTGTTTTCGGTCACCGCTGGGACATTCCTCCACCCGTTGTTCCCACTCCCCATTACAATTTTAACCTCACACTTTCTTCTGCCTCTTTTCCTGAGTATATAAGCACTCAGATTTCCTTACATTGTTGCTAATGCATGATCCACCCTAATCATTATGTTCTCTCTTTCCTTTTCCAGACAAGCTGCCAATCTCTCTTTCTGGGACTCTTCACATCTGGATTTTACTACTCACGGTCTCTCCTGTGCCTTGAGACTACCCTGTGGTGGTTACCACACCTGCCCTGTGTTTACCTGCCAGCACGGCTTGTCAGGTAGCTTCCCATGGGGACCCCGACCACTGAGAGTCAGCTATGGCCCACTCTCTCTGGAGCTCATCTTGCCTTCTGGAGATCTTCCCTGCTGTGTCCTTCATGGCGTCTCTTCCTCTGCTGGTCCAGATATGTACTTGATTCTCCCTGATTCTGTCTAAACCACTCTCTTTTTCCCCAAGATCCTTCCTCTCCTCATCTTAAATACCATCCCTAAGATGAGGTATCTAACCTTTCCTTGGGCAGCCAGATCCATAGTACAATTGATTTCCGTTGTGTGTGTGTGTGGTGGGTGTGTGTGTGTGTGTGTTCTGGGGTGTTCATGTGGGTGTGTGCTTGTTAAGGCCAAAAGTTAGTATTGGGTGTCTTCTTCAGTTTTCCACCTATTTTTGAGACCGGGTCTCTTGCTGCACCTGGAGCTCATCAGTTAGGCTGACTGACCCATTGCGCTCCAGGGGTCCTCCTGCATCTCCTTCCCCTAGCCCTGGGATTACATGCAAAGCCTACTACTTTTTATGTGGGTGATAGGAACCCAAAACTCCAGCCTTCATGCTTTATACTCACCCAGGGTTAGCTTCTAACCCTCCCATTGCTTTTGAACTTGTCCTGTAAGGCTCATTGGCTTGTCCCTTGTGGAGGCCGGCATTGTTCCTTCCGCCACGCCTGCCCTTCTTGTCGTCACTGTGCACATCCCATGAATAAGCTGACTTAAGGGTATCCTTGATGTGTTTCTCTCTATCGTTCGCCAGGAAACCCTACTGTTGGATTGGGTTTCCCCAAAGTAGACCCAATGACAAAGACTGGTGTAAACCATGTATCTGGGAGACGGCCCCGCCTCTCTGCAGCTGGGAGTATAGCCGAGATTCCAAGTAGGAATCACCTTGTCCAACAAGGAGCTTCATTCGTCCCTCTGAAGTTTAACCTGCCTGGGGAAATCCAGGAGTCATCACAGAGCAGGCACCTCTTGTCCCGCTGAGGGGTCAGGGGGCTGGAGGGTCTCCCTAGCAGCTCCTGGTATACAGAGGTTGAAGGCTGGGTGGACACAGGCATTCAGGACTCTAGCATTTCTGGTCACCCTGTGCTTGAGTGAAGTGGTCTCCAGAGGCTAGAGGAAGCCTTCAAAGGGCAGAGATCTCTTGGAGCTGGACGTGAAGTTAGTAAACACCACAGGGAAGGGCAGGGAACACAGAGGGGTGATGTCCGCACTACCAACCTGACCACTGAAATAGTTCTCTGTCCCCATCACAGTGGCTCCCAGTTACTGCTGTGGTTTCCAGTCCACACTTTCTGTCTCCAGTTTTCTGCCTCTGCTCTGCAGCCAGAGTGACCTCATCCAGTCCCCGATCTGTCACTCATCTTATTCTCCCAAGCCAAGGTTCCCATGCTCTGGCCTGACCTGGGTCTTCTCTTTCATCACTCTCAGTTAATGATGGCTTGTTCAGAAATCCAAGGCAGTCATTTTCGGTAGGCAATGTGCTTCCACGCTGAGATGAATCTTCCACAGCCACTTCTCTGTCACTGTGTGGCTGGAAGATCATCTGTTTACCTGCTCATTTCACCCAACCACTGGCACCTGGAGCTTCGGATCCTCAGTTATTTCTGGATCCTTGGAGCAGGCATCCGTCACACATTAGCCACTTGGCAAATGCACAATGAAGTGAAAAATAACGGTTTTCTCTTCATTTATATGGTAGGTTTACACACAACAGCCACACGCACACACACGCGCACAATTTTTGTTTTAAATATTTATTATTTTATTTTATGTGTATGAGTATATTGCTTGCACTTATATAAATTGCACTATGTCGTGCAATGCCAATGGAGGTGAGAAGAGGGCATAGGAAGCCCCGGAGGCTGGAGTTACAGCTGTTGGCGGCCATGTGGGTGCCTGGGTCAAACCTCGTCCTCTCTAGAGCACGCCAGTGCTCTTAAGCATGAGCCATCCTCTCCAGCCCCTTCTAATGGATGTTTTTAAATTTTTTTTTTTAATTTATGTGTCTGACTTTACTGTTGCAGTAGGTTTGTGCACCCTGTCGTTGTCAATCCACGGAGGTCAGAAGAGGGTTCTCTGATTCCCCTGGAACTGGGTTCTTTGGAACTTGAGTTACAGATGTTTCTCAGCCGCCATGTGGGTGCTGGGATCGAACCCGGGTTCCTCTGCAAGAGCAGTCGGCGCTCTTAACCCCTAGGCCAAGATGTTTTTAAAAGGAGGAGCACTCAGTTCCAAATAAAGGACCATCCTAAACAAACTTAATGGCTTTTCGTAGCAGTCTCCAGTACCTTCCTACCAGGGACAAATGCTCAGCCGGTTCACAATGGCACAGCTCCCCACACTGTGGGGTCTCACTGGTCTGCCTCTCTATTAATTCTGTGTTTGAGGGAAGGGAAAAAGGAAAGGGAAAAATAGTTCCTTGAGCATCTAGCTGAAGGCGATATAGCTGCCTGGCTCCAAGGTGGTAGAGCGTGAGAAATACCAATCTGTCCTTACAATTGCTGACTACTGTATCCCCCTAGTCCAACTCACTGTGAATCCCAGGACTTTGCAAAGGGGACAGTTGTCACTGTCTATTTAAACCAACAAGGACAAGGGGAGATGGAGCCGACGTCAAGGGCTATTTCCGCGACATCCATGCAAAACATGAAGATTGCTGGGTGGTTCTGCCTCATGCATGTTAATAAAGACTCTCCCAACACAGTCTATTTGCTAACATTAAACTGCTGAGCCAGAGAGGATGCCCGTGAGAGAAGGTGAGGGGAAGGGAGGAACGGACATTGACCCTCGAGCTCTCTATGAGGACAAGGAAGTGGCGATTGTCCCAATGCCCGGCTTGGCTCTGAGCAAAAAGGGAAGCAAGGCACGGGCAAGGAAAAGTGAGGATTTTTTTTTTCTTAACCTGAGTGAAAGCAGCTGGTGAGGAAGTGACTCCATTTCCCCCTTATGTCGGCTGGGCAGGATTTCCTCTGCAGCCACGTTGTGCCGAATGAGCCCTGAGGGTTTCATCTGCAGAAAAGCCTGGCTTTGGCAGGGACACCACTTGCTTCTGCCTCCTGTGACTCTTCCTCCCGCACCTTCCCTCTACTCCCAAAATATTAATTCTGGGTTTGAGGGAAAAGGAAAGGGAAAAAAAATAGCCTTGACGCATATAGCTGAAAGGCGACACAGCTGCCTGGCTTCAAGGTGGTAGAGCGTGAGAAATACCACTCTTCTTTATGGGGTCTGCAAGGGGTGCTCCCTTAAGTCATGTCGCAGTGAATGAAGGCTTCACCTTGGAGGAACTCTGAGCCCAGGAAAAGGTGCTCTTTGAATCAACAGGCCAAACACATACATACAATGAAACTTAATCTAAGCATCATTTAGTTGTAACTAGAAACCTGTTGGACAGATGACAGGAGATGAAAACCCTACAAAAGAAAAGTAAAACTTACCTGCCACCGTGGTATGGTCAAGGAAGTTTGGGGCATTATTTTGGTATGACAACTTAGATGGGGATGGCAAATGAAGCAGAGGCGTGCCTGAGGAAACAGGGCAGGATGAGAAACGAGGAGAAGGCGCTTCCTTTCTTGAGCAGGACGCAGTTTGAAAACAGTTTGCAAAGGTGCCCTGTGATGTTCCAGAGAACAGGCATGTCCAAGGGTTCCACGTCCAGACCTGAGTCCAGAGATGGCCAAAGAGTAGGGCAGGAACTTGGGGGTACCTTAGCCAATTCAGCACCTGACCAACCAAGGAGGAAGTTGCAGGCTGGAGAGGAACACAGAGACAAACTCCCCACTGCACATCAGCTATGAGCATCCTGCAGGCAGGACCACCAGGCCACCAAGGGCAGACCTGCAAGGAGGTATGACCAGTCTTGGACTTTAAAAGACATAGATGAAAATGGATAAGGGAAAGTATTCATAGCAAAGTGGGTTCAGGTAATAAGCCAGAACAAGTGAAACTGGAGGTCACCAAACATGATTTCTGGGACTGGGACGTCACTGAGAAGTCTTTAAATATGACCTGTCTCTGTCCTGTAACAATTGCTTGGTAATATCCTAATATAACACAGTAGCTTTAATGGGCACAGAGTTTTCTCTCAGTCCATCCAAAGCACTCCATGCACGTAGGCATACTGGTCCTGCAGTGCCTCAGCCCGAAGAGAAGACACTTACACTGTGGTCCGCATTTACAGGATGCCCACAGAGCCCCAGTGAGTGCTTGTATTAGTGCCCATTTCTTTTTTACCTTTTCTGTCAATCAATGTGCTAAATATTTGGTGGAGCAGGAATTCATCGTGGCGAAAAGGAGCTGCTTGCTCACATCCGATAGACCAGGAAAGCAACAAAGACAGGCTGGAAGTGGGGCTGGGCTATTAAGACTCAAGGCCTAGCCCCAGCCGCCCACCCCTAAAGACTTCCCAACCTGCCAAAGTAGCACCAATGTAGCCAGGAACTACATGTCCAAGCATAGGAGTTTGTGGAAGACATTTCCCTTTTAAACGAGTGCGTCTCTGTGTTGGGGTCTCACACATGTCAGGCCCCGTAACTTGCCTTCTAGGCTTTAGCCCCGGAAGTTTTCCACTTTTCTTCTTTACTTTCCTCGTTATACTCTATTCTTTTGGCTAGAGCCACTGAGTACTTCACTTTCCAGCACTCAGCCCTTCTTGCTTTGGGCTTAGGATATGTTATTATTTGGGAGAGGTCATTACTTCATGATACTGTGTTAAGAAAGTATGTTATATAAAAATATATCTAAGACCCGGGTTCGATCCCCAGCACCCACAGGCGGCCAAGAACCGTCTGAATCCCCAATTCCAGGAGAACTCAGCTCCAGGGAGGGCATCCGATGACACACTCTTCTGACCTCGGGGCATTGCACGACATGTGTGCACAGGACTTGCATGCAGNTAGAGAGCTGTCAGTTCAATTGGGCAGGGTGGTGTACATCTGTCATCCCCACACTTGGGAAAGTAAGGCAGGGTAGCTGTGAACTCAATCAAATGCCAGTGGGTTAGAGAATCATATAAATGATTGAGAAATTCAAGTGAATATTTATATAACAAGCTTGCAGTCTATTTTTGGTCTTTTCGAGACAGGGTCTCCCTGTAGCCCCAGTTGACCTGGAACTCACTCTGTAGACCAGGCTGGCCTTGAACTCACAAAGATCCACCTGCCTCTGCCTCCCGAGTGCTAGGATTAAAGGCGTGTGGCACTACGCCCTGCATTATCCTCATTTCTTGAAAAAATAGCTTCCATGGGAACATCACATTGACTCTGCAGTTTGAATGTTTCTGGAAACCTTCACACCCTAGTCCGATTTGGGGAATGTTTTACTCCTTTAAAAAGTCTTCCTCACACTCTCATAACAAATGTCCTTTGTCCCATAACAATGACAATAGAAAAATCCCTGAAAGATCCAAACTGAGTAACAATACAGATCTGATTAGAACATTCATGAGCCTGACAATATAGAATTGCATTTCCTAAAAAGTGTGTAACCACATTTTTCTGGGCTGTAACAGATACTGTAGAATAAGATTAGAATAGAATTTCAATGGAATTTCCTTAGACTGGTTTATATTCCAACCCTTTTCTGTTTTTTTTCTCTCTGATAGAGTAGGTATGTTTCTACCTATAAGTTAATAAAGTATAAAGATGCCCTGCTGCCTTTAAAGCACAATAGGAATTAGCATTGAAGTTCATAGTCATGAATTATTTTAGTATAAATTTAGTTACAAATATAGACTATTTTCAATTCTGCCCATTGTAGAGCTCCTCAATGTTTAAAGCTAGACATGTATGGGGATTGTCCTAATTATTTACTTTAGAGCCTGATTGTTATAATCCCTCTGTATTTATAAGTACTTCCCAATCCCAGCCCTGTAGCCACAGCCAGGTTTTTAGATGTAAGAAATATTTACTGGTGAAAAAAGTGTGTATGAAGGAAGGCCACCCCCAGACACTGGAGACAAATGAGCTGGGCAGGGGGTGGGGGATTTCTACTTGAACTATATGAAAATACCTCCTTAATTGTGACTCTGCTGAGAATCTCAAGCCTACATGCCGCACCTGCACGAACACCCTGGAGTGAACTCACTGGTTGCTTGCATCTCTTTCAGAGTGCCTGGTCAGTGAGGCTTTGGGAACATGGACAGGATTTAGGATGTGCTTCTTATGGGCCCTTCTTAGAGTCTTTGACCCCAGTTTGGGCAGTGTGTATGCTCTATTTTTGCCTGACTTTGTCAGATGTAGAGAAGATTCCAAAGCTTAAGGAGGAGTTGGGGCTCAGGTGTGAAACCCTTTCTCAATATGAAATGCTCCAGGAGGTCTCTATTGCTTGACTGCAAAATAATTGAGACTATAAAAAAATGAGAAGGAAAAAGAAAGAGACTAGTTGAGGCTTTTATATACATTTGTTGCTTCTAACATGTTTTTAACAAGAAAAATGCAACATCAACTACTCTTAGGGCAAGTGCAGCCACAATGCTGCACAGGTCCGCAATGCTGCACAGGTCTGGGGTTCAGTGGCTGGGCCAGTTCTCCATTAAAATCAGAAAGCAAAAATCCTACAACTGAAGAAAACCAGCCAGAACTTAGGGCCTATGACCTGTTTTTTAATATATATATTTACATTTTTCAAATACTCTGCAAATCCCAGTTTGAATAACAACACAACAATAACCACAACAACAACAAAGACAAGTGAACAAATGAATGGGTTTTATATTTAAAATGTCCGTGTTCTTCATTGTTAACCTCTAAAGCAGCTTGGAGGCGCTCGCCACATGGTGTGTACTGCAAACCGACTCCATTACAATGATCTTGGCAGGATAGCAGCACAGGGTTGGATATTTCATATTCATCACTTGGAGAATGTAAACCTTTCATAAGATAATATTTTGCTTAAAAATTAGAATCGTTCGAAAAGGTCTGATCATCCTGTTCCCTGAGGCCTGCTGGGGAGGTCTGGCTCCCCAAGGCAGGCTCCCTGCCCTCTCGGTGACGGGAACTGCCTCTGCGTTTCAGGGAAGCCCTGAGGGACAGCCACAGAGGCAGGCCTGGGGGAGAGGCGGAGAGGGCGCTGATGGATCTAATGTTGGAACAGGCCATGCAAAGCAACTCTCTGAAGGCCACATCCTAACCCTTTGCTCTGTTTCCCATCAGGATTTCCAGCTGAATGAACCTCATGGGTTTAACCAAACATGCATGTAATCCTAGGTAACATGAGTTAAATGCTTAATCGCCCGGGGACAAGGAAACCTTGAAGAAACAAGGTCAAATGAGCAACAGTTATATCCATCACAGTAAACAATCCCATGGATCTACACATGCAGAGAACTCAGTTAAGTCAAAGCAGCTGAGGAGGCAGCAAACCCCAGGCTGGCTCAGGTCCCCCACCTCTCTCAGCCTTATGCTACCTTTTCAGAAATGCTTTTGAAGGATCAAGAGACAATCCCAAATGGAAAAATTATCCATTTTTCTTTTTTGCTAACAAATATTCTAGAGGCCATTAACTAAGTACAATATAATTAAAACAATGCTGAGATGCATGTATTCTTTTTGAAAGCAGCTTTTGAAAATATCAACCACAGCAATAAACATTGAACAAAGTACATTCCAAAGTTAATACAGATAAATGGTATGGTATATAATATGATAATGCCACAAAGTTACCCCACAAATGCCTCCAGGCTAATTATAAACTTGGGGAAAAAAGTCTTTTTATTTCCCTTTCACTAGCTGGAGATCTCATTTCTTTTGCCATCCCCCAACAGTTATCCACCATTTTTTTTTTGGTGCCCCAGGACATACAGATAATCTCCACATTCCATACATACCTGGAACCTTTTTTTTTTCTCCTCCCTCTATCGGATTTTCAAATAAAACCAAACTACAATGACAAGATAATGTTTTACATGGAATTCCATAGACATAGGTCACCAAATCATTTCAGCGCTTCCGTTCGGATTTATGACCCTCCGCAGAGTCATTTAAAGCCTTGCTTTAAACAGGGCAGGCCACTAATGCGCATGTGCAGCTGCCAAAAGTGGGGACAGCCTTTTCTAGGTGGGAGGCATCTCAGCCCTCACCACCCGCCTGCTGGGGCAGGCAGAGTGCCTGCTTTCTCCCCTCAATGGTGATGTCTCAGGAAGAGTCCTGGCTCCAATCTTGAGTCGAAGCAGGCTTGCCTGGAGGGCCTCATGGGAGCAGGCCACAACCCAGTGTGTCTCACTATTGCTCTTCTTACCACAGACTTCTGAGCTCTGTCAGCGTCAAGATATTCAGGGACCAACCACTCTGTTCCAAACCAGACAAGGAGGCCAGCGAAGGCCCAGGCTCAGAGCCAGGCCGAGGTCTCAGAACTGGGCCACAGGGTAAGTTCTGCAGGCGTTGATCTCCTAAAAGCAGGCACTTGTGGCCGCCTGATGCTCAGGGTGACCCCATTCTTCCTAATGCTGATGAGGTCACCAAATGTCCACTTCCTCAAATCAAGAGGATCCTGTTTCCTATTCAGACAGAGCAAGTATTGGAGGAGGGTTGATGTATCCAAAATATATGAATATATACAATCAGGGCTTAAGGTACTGGATGATACTGTATAAACTGCTAAAATGCTTCTCGGCACTATTGGTAGCTTAAAAAAATACTTTCCTATGGTTTAAGGGCATTTTCCCAGCACTGTCCTTGAGCCAGTACCACACCCGTCTGAAGTTCCCAGTTTCTGTCCTCTAACTGGGTATGTACCATGTGAGTCTTATAAGACATGTCCCTTCTCCAGGCCAAGGAAGACTGGACTTCCCTGAAAGAACCCTCCCACTGGAATATCCCAGCCCCAGTGCTGGTGAATGCAAGTCATGAGAAAGCCTTGTCACCAGCTTCAAGCAACCAGAAGACTAGCTTCCCCGCAGTCAGGGTCCAGCCGATCCTTTGCTCTTCAGACGGTGGGCCACCCTGGCCAACATGGAAAATTCAGGCCAGTCCATAGGCACAGGCCAGCAGGTGGAGCCTCACAAAGCGGTCCTTGGCAATTTGTGGTAAGGTTTCTGAAGAGTAACGTTTCAATGAAACTGTCTTAAATAAATAAATCTTTTTTCCCTAATAATGTAAAAAATAAATGATATTTCCCTTTGGCAGTAAATAGCTGATTCGACCTTTTGCCTGAAAGCTGAGAGTGTGTGTGTGTGTGTGTGTGTGTGTGTGTGTATGTTTGTCTCTCTGTATGTGTATTTTGTTCTTTTAAAGATACCACAGCTTCGTTTCATGGTACATCACTGACAATGCATATTATTTCTACTGCTTTAGTGAACCTTTTGCATATTTGTTTGTGGCAGCCCTGTGGACCTCACTTGTGGCCCAAATAGGCCCCCAGGGTGATGCAGGCCCCAACGAGGGCCAGGCTGAGCAGGGTCTTCAGAGACAGCCAGGAGAAGTCAAACAGGGGCCGCATGCTGGGGCCATAGAGTTCCACAAAGGCATCCTGCAGTGGGGGAGAAGAAGAAGGAAGAGGAAGAGCATTAGCTTTGGAGAGCATTTGGAAGGCTTCCCCACCTGTGGGGCAGAGGAAGCAGCCCCAGTATCCCAACCCTCCTCAGAAGTTCAAGGGGGGATGAAAAATGCTCTTTGGAGGCAATGATTTGGGAAACACAATTTTCCACTCAGTCAAGAAGTGCTTACTGGGAACCTAGTTATATGCCAGTCACCTTAGAGATGCAGCAGTGTATAAAATTGCCTAGAAGCCCTCACTGCACAAAGCTCTTATCTAGTGAAACAGGATTCGCACAGAATAAATGTCATAAACCCTCATTCACTACTGGTGGGATTGCAAACTTCTGCAACCACCGTGGCAATCAATGTGGAGAACTCTTATAAAACTAAAAATAAATCTACCAAACGACCCAGTGAAACTCCTTGGCACACAGCCAAAGGACTCAACATCCTGCTGCAGAGATACTTGCTCAGCCATGTTTGTTGCTGGTCTTTTTTACAACAGTTAAGAAATGGAAACAAATTAGGTCGCCTTCAACTGATGAATGGATAATGAAAATGTGGTACATTTACCTAATGAAGTTCTACTCAGTGGTAAAGAAAAACGAAATATTGAAATTACAGGTAAATGGATGGAACTAGAAATTGTTTATACTAAGTGAAGTAACACAGATTCAGAAAAACAAGCAACATATGTTCTCTCTCATTTGTGGTTCTTAGCTCCACATTCTTAGATGTGAGTATATATCGTGATGTAACCACAGGACCCATGCAAGCTCAAGCCAGAAAAAAATCCCAGCGTAAAAGCAGGGAAGTGGGTAAGAAAACCCGACCTTAGCTAAGTAACTATTGGCAGCCAATGACTCCTGCGAAAGGAAGTCGGTATTCTCTAAGGACATGATACGAGATAGGTTAACCACGCTCCAGTGGTTGGATGCATAGTGAAGGACATTTGGGGGGACACAAACTTGACTTAATAGGCCTTAACATACCTGACAGAGTATGTGAAATACAGTGGGGGGCTATTAAAGGGGTGCAGATGGGGAGAGGTTCTAAATGTGATTAAAACATATTGTATGAAATATACAATTCAATAATAAATAAATAAATAATAATCATAGAGGAAAACGGATAGGAAAAGTGCCCAGGACAAGCAAAGACATTGGCAAATATTGGTAGTTTGTGCAATTTTTGCTACCACGGCCAGTCATAGAAATGATAAAACAGTAGAGATGGTGCTACCACATGGTTTTATTGAACGTTTACTATATGTCAGGTGCTGTACTAGATGCCTAACAGGCATTACTTTATTTTTCTTCATACTAGTCTTGTGAAGTCATTTTACTTTTTCCTGTTCAGATGATGGAAATCTTGCCTGCCCGTTGTAACAGAGGCCATCTGTCATGGGGCAGCTGTGAGAGAGTGGACACGGCTTGGCACAAGCCTGCCAAGATTACAGGATGTCGTTTTGATGAATAGTCAACGAGTTCATTTCTAGGAATTTATTTTCCAAAACCCAACTGAGTAAATGGACAGGAATTTATGTAGAAAGCTGAATTATAGCGTTGTTTATGCTGATAATGTAAGCTTCTGAGAGCCACGGAGGTTAAGGAATGGGTGCAACAAATTGACAGGGCCAGAACCCAGGTCTAAGCCAAGCCCTTTACTCTGCCTCCCCAGCACTGGGATTAGAGCGGTGTGCCATGGGGCCAGGCTTTCTTATCTGGTGCAGTTCCTCAAGCTTGTGTGGAAGTGCTTTACCATCTCCCAGCCCAGCAGCCATTGTTTTGAATTTGGCCTACACCTTACCCACACGCTTATTAATCTATTCCTTCTATATGTAACAACCTCTGAGAATCCTGAAGCAGCTTACAAGGAAGGGCTGTAGTAGGCGCGAGGGGAACTTCTCACACTGTTAAATAGAGATCCATGTGGTTATTTTTCACATAGGCATAGTATACTATACCATACTTTAAGCAAATGTATGGTGTTTCAAACTTTAGGTACTATAAACAAATTAAGATACACCTTTGTCCATAAATTGTCTACCTGCTCAGTTTTTCTTTGAAACAAAGTTCCTAGAACTGCTGACTAGGCATCAGAGTTGCTACCAACAATCACAACCTGTTCTGGGGCTTCCCTTCCACCTCAGCCCTCCTCTGATTGATGTCACCTTTTGCAAATCTGACAGTGGATTAGGGTAGTGGCTCACCCTCTTGCCCTCAAGGGACAGTTGGTAATGTCTTCAGATATCATTTGGGCCTCGTTATTTGCTATTGGGATCTACTGGATAGATGTCAGGGATGATGTTCAACATCCCACAATGCACAGGCAGCCTCCAAAGAGAGAGCTGCCCAGTCCCAAACACCAATGGTACCGAGGCTGAGAAACCCTAGCTTATAGATATTCTGAGTCTGTGGTCCACAGGAGAATGAACAACCAGCCGGTCAGCAGTGGCGTCAGTTGCATTAGCACTGGGCTGAGTTGCTGGTCCACAAGTGAATGTTGGGCATCTGTGGAGGGGCTAAATTAACTTCTGCCAGGAGGGGGCGCAGAGGATTTCTCTTTTATATCTATTGTTAGAAATGTCTAAATTTGAGCCTCAGAAAAGCCAAGCAAGGGACATAAATGAAACATGTGCTCAGTGCTCTCAGCACCCAGGTCAGGCCACCCTGGTTATTTATCAAGAAGCAGTCTTTCTTGTGCAAGAGGAGGAATCCCTGGGCAGGTGAGGGCAGAAGAAAGAGCACCCAAGCTGAGTCCACAGCTGCCATGTCCAGCTGTCCTCGCCTGCTACTCTCACAAGGTTGAGTGTAGGAGCTGCACCCCCAGGCCAACCCCAGACACCCTAGTTCCTCAGGGCACTGATTCTGGGCTGTCTGTAACTCAGCTTCACATTGAAAAGTTTAGGCTGGTCTCTGAATTCCCTGAGTTGTCTGTAGCAGAATCTGAAACAAACTAAAGCACTGGTCACGTAGCTTTCCTGGTTATGCAGCCATCACAGAAGAGTGGCAGAAGTGGAGCCATATTCTTGGGGGGAGAGAGGAGCGCGGTGGCACTGGACTTTGGAACTTGGTAACCCCCTCACTAACATGCTTTTAATCCTACGGGGCCATTTCTCATGCGAATAATAAAGAAGAACAGCATTTAGAGAGGGCGTGGGCTAAATCAGCATCTCCTGACTCAAAGAGCAGGCAGCAGGGTTTCATAGCCCCTGGGGTCTAGGAAGGCCTCGGAACTTTCAGAAGAGTCTGGGTGAATCTTCGGTTCTGATATTTTTCTTAGTTTATGGCCTTAAGCAAAGTGCCCGACTCCTGAGCTTTATTGACTCCAGGCATAGCCAACTTGGTGGTTGTGAAGATTAATGTTATGTCCCTCCAAGCCATCTGCTGGTCAGTGTTGTCCAAAAGGGGAACAAATACCCGGTCCCCATCCTGTCCACATACACCCATGGTGGCTCTGCACCTGTCCCTCTGCCCTTGTCCTCCTGAGGTCATGTCTATCTGCTCCTGCACAGAAGCTATTGTTCAGCTCTTGAACAGCCAGCTTTGCCTCTGAAGATGGTTGGTGATTTCTATAGCCATTTACAACTTATGAATATGGTCCACGTTCTGTCTAAAGATAGGAAGTTGCAGTAAAAATATCCCTCTGTGATGTATAAATTATTAACCAGCCAGGTTGTAGGACAGGTTGGCGGTGAATCATTTAATCCTGGAGATAGCACATGGCCCCTAAGCCCTGGCCTCTGTAATTCCAACATGCAAAAGAGGACCCTGTGGATTCAGGACTGAACATCTGAAAAGCCACTTTCAGAGAAAATCTTCTTGCTTTTTCAAACATCCCGATTAGGGCTATTTCCAAAGTCTGTTTGGACAGCCTGTCATTATTTGTTTAAGTTTAAAGCTGTTTCAAATAAACACGTGCTCGTTTTACATACTACAAGCAACAAAAGTGCTAGAAAGATGGCTCAGTTTAGCCGGGCGTGGTGGCGCATGCCTTTAATCCTAGCACTCGGGAGGCAGAGGCAGGTGGATCTTTGTGAGTTCAAGGCCAGCCTGGTCTACAGAGTGAGTTCCAGGTCAGCTGGGGCTACAGGGAGACACTGTCTCGAAAAGACCAAAAAAAAAAAAAAAAAAAAAAAAAAAAGAAAGATGGCTCAGTGGTTAAGAGTGAGCACTGGTCTTAGAGAGGACCCGAGTTCAGTTCCCAGCATGCAACCACCTGGAATACCAACTCCAGGAAACTGATGCCTCTGGCCTCTGAGGGCACCTGCACACGCGTGTATATACCCCACAGAGACACACACAGACACACACAATTGAAAGTAAAATAAATCTCATCAAAAAGCAACAAGGAGAGGGGCACCTGAGCCTTTGACACAAGATTTGGGTAAAATCACTTTCTACGTGTTCAGCGAGTGTGAGGCCCTTGCTCATGTCGAGGGTGGCAAGCTCACCTGCCAAGGCCACATGAACTAGGGACTTAACGCGGGCTCCAGGACAGTTCTTTCAGGCCTCTGCTGGTCCCCACCTCAGATAGGAGGGGTATTTGAGTCCCAGGCTGCTTCTGCATAGATTTCAAATACTAAAGCCACAGACGGTCTTGGTCTGCCTTCTCCCCCAGGGTGGCCACAGCACAAGGTGTCCAGCCGAGGGTTGGAGTAGACAGCAGCAGACAGACCGAGACTCGGGCAGCAAATGTCTCCATGGCTGCGCCACTGCGTGGGTCCTGGGGTCGTGGTCGGTCAGCCCCTCCCTGGATCTCCCTCCCCTGCCTGTCTCATACATCCCTCCTTGGAGGTCCAGCCTCCAAAGTTTCCTTTCTTCACTCACAGCCTTCTAAGAAGTCTTTCAAAGTTTGAGGACCTCGGGTTAGGGCACATGGAGAGAAACTTTGACTTTGGGAATGCTCACCAAAGGACTTCAAAAGTGTTATCCCTGTGATTGGGGTGAATTGTGAAACTACAGCAATATAGACTGGGCTCTTATTTGATCAACATGCTTGTACATACAAAGCCCCTCCAGCTGGACAATGGGGGTCTTGAGCTGTATAAGTTTGGGCACAGTTGCTTGCAAATTGGTTTTACATGAAGGATGCTTGTATTCATTACTTATTACTTATTATTAAAAAAATAAAAGTGTTATCCTTTGTTTAGAAATCCATTTGTATTTCTGTATGTGTATCAATGTACTGTCTGCATGCAAGTTTGTGCACCCGTGTCGTGCAATAAATGCCAGGCGTGGTGTCGCATGCCTTTAATCCTAGCACTTGGGAGGCAGAAGCACGCGGATCTCTATGAGTCCGAGGCCAGCCTGGTCTACAGAATGAGTTCCAGGACAGCCAGAGCTACAGGGAGACCCTGTCTCAAAAAAGACCAAAAAAAAAAAAAAAAAAAAAAAAAAAAAGAAATCCATTTGTAGTTGTCTTGAAACACACAGGCTTGTATAATAGTGAGAGCTTGGAAACAATTTAAATGCCTGAAATAAGACTAACGCGTCCTTACAGAGGAGCTATAAAATGAAACTGTACTCTGAACACGTACTAGTACATCGTTGCAATCACACACACATTTTTCTCATTGACTCCATCCCACACTGAGCATCAACCGTGCTGCCAGGTAAGTTTCCAAAGAGAACTGCCCACCACCGACATAGCTCCCAGTTCACAGTTCCAAATCATTGATCAGTTCTTTATCCTTTGTAGGATCTTGTCTCTGTCCCCTCTCCATGGCTGCTTTTCTGACATGACCTGCTTGTCTTCTAGCAGAGCTAAGGGCATCCTTTGCTACTCGCATTGGGAGCACTGCACGAATTATCACTGCATTTGTTCTGGGCTGCTCACCAGCGTCTACCTCGTCGTGCGCCCTGTTCGGTTGTTTTCGGTCACCGCTGGGACATTCCTCCACCCGTTGTTCCCACTCCCCATTACAATTTTAACCTCACACTTTCTTCTGCCTCTTTTCCTGAGTATATAAGCACTCAGATTTCCTTACATTGTTGCTAATGCATGATCCACCCTAATCATTATGTTCTCTCTTTCCTTTTCCAGACAAGCTGCCAATCTCTCTTTCTGGGACTCTTCACATCTGGATTTTACTACTCACGGTCTCTCCTGTGCCTTGAGACTACCCTGTGGTGGTTACCACACCTGCCCTGTGTTTACCTGCCAGCACGGCTTGTCAGGTAGCTTCCCATGGGGACCCCGACCACTGAGAGTCAGCTATGGCCCACTCTCTCTGGAGCTCATCTTGCCTTCTGGAGATCTTCCCTGCTGTGTCCTTCATGGCGTCTCTTCCTCTGCTGGTCCAGATATGTACTTGATTCTCCCTGATTCTGTCTAAACCACTCTCTTTTTCCCCAAGATCCTTCCTCTCCTCATCTTAAATACCATCCCTAAGATGAGGTATCTAACCTTTCCTTGGGCAGCCAGATCCATAGTACAATTGATTTCGTGTGTGTGTGTGTGTGTGTGTGTGTGTGTGTGTGTGTGTGCTGGGGTGTTCATGTGGGTGTGTGCTTGTTAAGGCCAAAAGTTAGTATTGGGTGTCTTCTTCAGTTTTCCACCTTATTTTTTGAGACCGGGTCTCTTGCTGCACCTGGAGCTCATCAGTTAGGCTGACTGACCAATGAGCTCCAGGGGTCCTCCTGCATCTCCTTCCCCTAGCCCTGGGATTACATGCAAAGCCTACTTTTATGTGGGTGCTAGGAACCCAAACTCCAGCCTTTATGCTTTATACTCACCCAGGTAGCTCTCTAACCCTCCCATTGCTTTTGAACTTGTCCTGTAAGGCTCATTGGCTTGTCCCTTGTGGAGGCCGGCATTGTTCCTTCCGCCACGCCTGCCCTTCTTGTCGTCACTGTGCACATCCCATGAATAAGCTGACTTAAGGGTATCCTTGATGTGTTTCTCTCTATCGTTCGCCAGGAAACCCTACTGTTGGATTGGGTTTCCCCAAAGTAGACCCAATGACAAAGACTGGTGTAAACCATGTATCTGGGAGACGGCCCCGCCTCTCTGCAGCTGGGAGTATAGCCGAGATTCCAAGTAGGAATCACCTTGTCCAACAAGGAGCTTCATTCGTCCCTCTGAAGTTTAACCTGCCTGGGGAAATCCAGGAGTCATCACAGAGCAGGCACCTCTTGTCCCGCTGAGGGGTCAGGGGGCTGGAGGGTCTCCCTAGCAGCTCCTGGTATACAGAGGTTGAAGGCTGGGTGGACACAGGCATTCAGGACTCTAGCATTTCTGGTCACCCTGTGCTTGAGTGAAGTGGTCTCCAGAGGCTAGAGGAAGCCTTCAAAGGGCAGAGATCTCTTGGAGCTGGACGTGAAGTTAGTAAACACCACAGGGAAGGGCAGGGAACACAGAGGGGTGATGTCCGCACTACCAACCTGACCACTGAAATAGTTCTCTGTCCCCATCACAGTGGCTCCCAGTTACTGCTGTGGTTTCCAGTCCACACTTTCTGTCTCCAGTCTTGTGCCCTGCTCTTGCAGCCAGAGTGACCCATCCAGTCACAGATCTGTCACCTCCATGCTTATTCTCCCAAAGCCAAGGTTCCCCATGCTCTGGCCTGACCTGGGTCTTCTCTTTCATCACTCTCAGTTAATGATGGCTTGTTCAGAAATCCAAGGCAGTCATTTTCGGTAGGCAATGTGCTTCCACGCTGAGATGAATCTTCCACAGCCACTTCTCTGTCACTGTGTGGCTGGAAGATCATCTGTTTACCTGCTCATTTCACCCAACCACTGGCACCTGGAGCTTCGGATCCTCAGTTATTTCTGGATCCTTGGAGCAGGCATCCGTCACACATTAGCCACTTGGCAAATGCACAATGAAGTGAAATAACGGGTTTCTCTCATTATATGGTAGGATTTCTAAATGAAAGCTAATGGATATTTTTGTTAAAATATTTTATTATTTTATTTTATGTGTATGAGTATATTGCTTGCACGTATATAAATGCACTCATGTCGTGCAATGCCCATGGAGGTGAGAAGAGGGCATAGGAGCCCCTGGAGCTGGAGTTACAGCTGTTGGCGGCCATGTGGGTGCTGGGAATCAAACCCTCGTCCTCTATAAGAGCAGCCAGTGCTCTTAAGCACTGAGCCATCTCTCCAGCCCCTCTAATGGATGTTTTTTTAAATTTTTTTTTTTAATTTATGTGTATGAATGTACTGTCTGCATGTAGGTTTGTGCACCCATGTCGTGCAATGCCACGGAGGTCAGAAGAGGGTCTCGGATTCCCCCGGAACTGGAGTTCTCCTGGAATTGGAGTTACAGATGGTTCTCAGCCGCCATGTGGGTGCTGGGGATCGAACCCGGGTCCTCTGCAAGAGCAGTCGGCGCTCTTAACCACTAGGCCAAGGATGTTTTTAAAAGGAGGAGCACTCAGTTCCAAATAAAGGACCATCCTAAACAAACTTAATGGCTTTTCGTAGCAGTCTCCAGTACCTTCCTACCAGGGACAAATGCTCAGCCGGTTCACAATGGCACAGCTCCCCACACTGTGGGGTCTCACTGGTCTGCCTCTCTATTAATTCTGGGTTTGAGGGAAAAGGAAAGGGAAAAAATAGTCCTTGAGCATCTAGCTGAAGGCGATATAGCTGCCTGGCTCCAAGGTGGTAGAGCGTGAGAAATACCAATCTGTCCTTACAATTGCTGACTACTGTATCCCCCTAGTCCAACTCACTGTGAATCCCAGGACTTTGCAAAGGGACAGTGTCACTGTCTATTATACAGGACAAGGGAGATGACCGAAGTCAAGGGCTATTTCCGGACATCCATGCAAACATGAAGATGCTGGGTGGTTCTGCCTCATGCATGTTAATAAAGACTCTCCCAACACAGTCTATTTGCTAACATTAAACTGCTGAGCCAGAGAGGATGCCCGTGAGAGAAGGTGAGGGGAAGGGAGGAACGGACATTGACCCTCGAGCTCTCTATGAGGACAAGGAAGTGGCGATTGTCCCAATGCCCGGCTTGGCTCTGAGCAAAAAGGGAAGCAAGCACGGGCAAGGAAGTGAGGCTTTTTTTTTTCTACCTGAGTGAAGCAGCTGGTGAGGAAGTGACTCCATTTCCCCCTTATGTCGGCTGGGCAGGATTTCCTCTGCAGCCACGTTGTGCCGAATGAGCCCTGAGGGTTTCATCTGCAGAAAAGCCTGGCTTTGGCAGGGACACACTTGCTTCTGCCTCCTGTGACTCTTCCTCCCGCACCTTCCCTCTACTCCCAAAATATTAATTCTGGGTTTGAGGGAAAAGGAAAGGGAAAAAATAGCCCTTGAGCATCTAGCTGAAGGCGACACAGCTGCCTGGCTTCAAGGTGGTAGAGCGTGAGAAATACCACTCTTCTTTATGGGGTCTGCAAGGGGTGCTCCCTTAAGTCATGTCGCAGTGAATGAAGGCTTCACCTTGGAGGAACTCTGAGCCCAGGAAAAGGTGCTCTTTGAATCAACAGGCCAAACACATACATACAATGAAACTTAATCTAAGCATCATTTAGTTGTAACTAGAAACCTGTTGGACAGATGACAGGAGATGAAAACCCTACAAAAGAAAAGTAAAACTTACCTGCCTACAGTGGGTTGGTCCAAGGAAGTTTGGGGCATATTTTGGTATGAAAACTTAGATGGGGATGCAAATGAAGCAGTGGCCTGAGGAACAGGGCAGGATGAGAAACGAGGAGAAGGCGCTTCCTTTCTTGAGCAGGACGCAGTTTGAAAACAGTTTGCAAAGGTGCCCTGTGATGTTCCAGAGAACAGGCATGTCCAAGGGTTCCACGTCCAGACCTGAGTCCAGAGATGGCCAAAGAGTAGGGCAGGAACTTGGGGGTACCTTAGCCAATTCAGCACCTGACCAACCAAGGAGGAAGTTGCAGGCTGGAGAGGAACACAGAGACAAACTCCCCACTGCACATCAGCTATGAGCATCCTGCAGGCAGGACCACCAGGCCACCAAGGGCAGACCTGCAAGGAGGTATGACCAGTCTTGGACTTTAAAAGACATAGATGAAAATGGATAAGGGAAAGTATTCATAGCAAAGTGGGTTCAGGTAATAAGCCAGAACAAGTGAAACTGGAGGTCACCAAACATGATTTCTGGGACTGGGACGTCACTGAGAAGTCTTTAAATATGACCTGTCTCTGTCCTGTAACAATTGCTTGGTAATATCCTAATATAACACAGTAGCTTTAATGGGCACAGAGTTTTCTCTCAGTCCATCCAAAGCACTCCATGCACGTAGGCATACTGGTCCTGCAGTGCCTCAGCCCGAAGAGAAGACACTTACACTGTGGTCCGCATTTACAGGATGCCCACAGAGCCCCAGTGAGTGCTTGTATTAGTGCCCATTTCTTTTTTACTTTTCTTGTCAATCAATGTGCTAAATTACTTGGTGGAAGAGGAATTCATAGTGGCAGAAACAGGAAGCTGCTTGCTCACATCTCGATAGACCAGAAAGCACAAAGACAGGCTGGAAGTGGGGCTGGGCTATTAAGACTCAAGGCCTAGCCCCAGCCGCCCACCCCTAAAGACTTCCCAACCTGCCAAAGTAGCACCAATGTAGCCAGGAACTACATGTCCAAGCATAGGAGTTTGTGGAAGACATTTCCCTTTTAAACGAGTGCGTCTCTGTGTTGGGGTCTCACACATGTCAGGCCCCGTAACTTGCCTTCTAGGCTTTAGCCCCGGAAGTTTTCCACTTTTCTTCTTTACTTTCCTCGTTATACTCTATTCTTTTGGCTAGAGCCACTGAGTACTTCACTTTCCAGCACTCAGCCCTTCTTGCTTTGGGCTTAGGATATGTTATTATTTGGGAGAGGTCATTACTTCATGATACTGTGTTAAGAAAGTATGTTATATAAAAATATATCTAAGACCCGGGTTCGATCCCCAGCACCCACATGGCGGCCAAGAACCGTCTGAATCTCCAATTCCAGGAGAACTCCAGCTCCAGGGGAATCCGATGCCCACTTCTGACCTCCGGGGCATTGCACGACATGGGTGCACAGACTTGCATGCAGACAATACATTCATACACATACAGAAATAAATAAAATTAATTAAAAAAAAATATATATATATCTAAAGATAGCAAAAAGAGAACCAGGACCAGCTGCTGTTGCAGAGGGCCCAGATTTGGATCCCAGCACCTACATGGCAGCTAACAACCATCCATAACTCCAGTTCCAAGGGATCTGACACCCTCTTCTGGCCTTCGTGGACATTGCACACATTTGGTGTACCTACATACATGCAGGCAAAACACTCATACACATAAGACAAAAATAATAAGTAAAAATTTAAAAGTTAGCTCAATTGAAAAATGGGGGGGGGGCTGGAGAGATGGCTTAGTGGTTAAGAGTGCTGACTGCTCTTGCAGAGGACCCAGGTTCAAACCCCAGCACCCACATGACGGCTGAGAACCATCTTTAACTCCAGTTCCAGGGGAATCTGACACCCTCTTCTGACCTCCGCAGCATTGCACGACACAGGTGCACCAACCTACATGCAGACAGTACATTCATGCACATACAAAATAAATAAAAATTAAAAAAAAAAAACAAAAAAATCATTAAAAAAAAAGAAAAATGGCCAAAGAATTTGAATTGACATTTAGCTAAATGATACCAGCATGATCAATAAGTACATAGAAATATGCTCAAGATTATTAGTTATTAGGAAAATGCAAATTAAAACCAAATAGAACTTAAGATCTATAGATATAGGTGTAATGAAAAAAAAAAAGAACAATAACTAGTGTTAGTGAGGATGCTGAGAATTGGGGTTCTCAGGTGGCAGCGGCGGGAATGTTAAAGTGCAGCTGCTGTAAAAAATGGTCTGATGGTTCTTTAAAAAGAGCTGGGCGTGGTGGCGCATGCCTTTAATCCTAGCACTTGGGAGGCAGAGGCAGGTGGATTTTTGTGAGTTCAAGGCCAGCCTGGTCTACAGAGTGAGTTCCAGGACAGCTGGGACTACAGGGAGACCCTTTCTCAAAAAGACCAAAAATAAAAAATAAAAAAAAAAATAGAACTGCCAGATGTGACAACTCATGTCTTTAATCCCAGCACTCAGGAGTTATAGGCAGGTGGACCTCTGTGAGATTGAGGCCAGCCTGGTCTACATAGCAAGTTCCAGGCCATTTGGGGCTACTGTCTAAAAAAAAAAAAGTTAAATAGAACTACCACATGAACTGGCAATTCAACTCCTAGTATATAGGTAGAATAGCTGAAAACCTATGTTCATATGAAAGCTTGTACATGAATATTCACACAGCATTATTTGCAATAGTCAATGGCCAAACTTTCCATTTACTGATAGACAGACTATGGTACATCTATACAGTGGAACATTATTCAGCCATAAAAGAAATGAAGCACTGATGCATAAATAGGAGGGTGCACTTTGAAACAAAAACTAAATAAAAGAAACCTGTCACAAAGGGTCAAATCACAGTTCCAAGGGGTCTGACACCCTCTTCTGGCCTTCATGGACATTGCACATATTTGGTGTACCTACATACATGCAGGCAAAACACTCATACACATAAGACAAAAATAAAACATGTGATTCCATGCACAGAAAATGTCTCATATAAACAAGACTTTAGTGACAGAAATCAGATTAGTGCTCACCAGGCATTGGGAGGAGGAGAAATATGGAGCAACTGTCTATGGGTGCAGGGTTCTTTTTGGAGAGATGAAAAAGTCCTAGAACTATACAGTAGTGAGAATTACACAATTTTTCAATATGTTTGAAAAAAAAAAACCCAAAGAATTGTCACACTAAGTAGAACTTCATGACATGTGAAATATATTTCAATAAAAACAACTGTATTTCTTACACTCCATGAAGAGAAGGATAAACAAATTTTAAGCCGTGGGGAAATGAGGAGAAGTAGTAGCTGATTCTGTAGCCCCTGATCACAGATGTGTGGGGGAGTGAGACTCTTTGTTATGAGCTTTGCCACACTGTTATCCTTAAAAAAACGAGCCAAATAGATGGTAGCACAGGGCAGCACAAGCCCTCTGGATAGAGATTCAGGCCGCCAACTGCCTGTCTGGGCATTCCTCATTAAGAGGTAAGAAGCTTACTTTCCCAGTGGGCCTTACATTTATTTTCTTCTTGTGAAAACTGTTGCGCCTCTTGGGCATATATTTTTCAGGATCATGTTCCTCCCCCGTTTCTCCTGCATCCTCAGGGATGTGCTTGGGATGTGTTGCTGCTTGTCACAATCTGTGTCAGCATAACTGCTGCAGATGGTGGCTCCCTGTTTCTCTCAGAGTGGTCCATCTCCGCCACACTCTGCTTCCCCAACCATCCTTTGTCCTTAACAGGCCTCAGAACTCCCTGAGCACAGGCTCCTCTGCCAAGCCTCCTAATCTGAGTCCAGCAGAAGCAGCAAGCTGCGTGGCTGTGCTGTGTCAGTACTTTTCATTTCTCTGCCTTTCTGACCATAAGCAAGGTTATCTGTCCCACATGCCCTTCCCCAGCCTCCCTACACAGAGCCCTCTGGGTCTCACTATACTATCTGGGTTGATCTCAAACAGGCTTTAAGTGGTTCTCCCACATCAGCTCCCCAGTAGCTGGGACTACAGGCATGCAGCGCCATGCCTGGCCTTCACACCGATTCCAATTAGACGCAGAGAAGCTAGTGTGCCTCAGACTGGGAGGAAGGTGAGAAGTTGTTGCCGTCAGTGTCAGACAGGATCTCTGTGCCTGACATGGAGATTAGAATTTGCACAGATCCATTGCTGTCTTTCTTGGGATCTGGAGCTATGCCGTGCTCCCATCTTTGTCCCCTACCAGCATGGTACCTGCCCCAGTGTCCCACCTGTCTGTGAGTAGGAACATAATCACTGTGTGCTCCACAAGGCATGCGTTCCCTCGAGGTCATTACTTGGGTCACGCATGTAGTGCCTCTGCCTGCCATGTGGTATGTGAGCCTGTTTCTGCAAGAGTTAATTCATGAAAGTATGCTAAAAATGGGAACTGAAAGCACATGCTTCAGCTCTGCAGCTTGGTCTAATCGCTGTCATCGGGACAGCGCTGCTGGGGGCACAGGGAAGGGAGGGGGTCTTCATGGATTAAACGCAGAGGACCAGGGCTGGGGGCCGAATGTTTGATTCTCATTTGTTTAATTCAGCAAGTGTTGACTGAGGCTGGTGGGAGGGGCGATATAAAGAACTTCCCTTTCCTAATAGGAACTTGATGAAAGTATGTTCAGCCCTGGAAGGGGGGATATGCCCAAGTGAAGTCATCAAAGGAGAAAGCTGGAAAGCTGTCCAGTATGTGCCATCTACAGCCAGGGGTTCCGACAGCTTCCAGCCACACCTTGCCTAACATGTGCTCTTTGTAGAAATCGGTCTGAGCGTCTTTGGCAGGGTGGGGGTGGGGGGTGGGGGGTGGGTACTCCACACCACACTGGTTCCAGAGTTTTCCCCCTGATGACCTACCACAGGCTCAGGCATCTGTCAAGTTTCAGCTTTGGCCCTGATAGTGAGGGTCCTGCTGTTTTTGGTTTGGGACAAATAAATTCCATACTCTACTGAAAGCTCACAGCCTGCTATTATCCTACCCCAAAGCACCCCAATACATAATACATCCCAACCTGTACCTAGCTCCCCTGATTCTGCGGCTCAGGGAACTCTTCATTCCGGGCAGTCAAAATGACCGCATAGTCCTTGGAGCTACCCATGGGAGAAGTTTCCTATCCACACCATCAATCCGGAGAAGAGCGATTACATCCTCTGTGTCCCAGGGAGGAGCTGACACTTGGTGATGAACTCCGAGTGCTCCATGTGGGCGTGCTCGGGGAAATCTGCTTTCGTTTTGTAGTTTATGATTTAGTTCAGTTCACCTGGAAAGACTCAACATGAATAAAACCAGATGCACTTCAAGACACATTGCCTGGCTCTTTGACAATCTTCTTCCTTCCTTCCTCATCACATGGTCTTCCTGAGCCCAGAAAGGACAGCAGACAGCTCTATCTCAAGGAAAATGCAATGTCTCTGTCATTGACAACAGCTGTTAGCACTGGGGCTTGTGAACGCTAAGCAAGGTCAAGGCTAGAGTTCTGGATTCAAGCTCATTAACACACAGATGAGATATGCTGACATGGCTGCTTGTCCAGATAGATGCTTACTGAGAGGATCTCAGTTGGTGTGCCTGTTGCCAGAACTATGTGGCCATATATGGAAAGGGAGAGGGAAGGAGAAAGGAAGAGAGAGAGGAGGAAAGAGAAGGAAGGACAGGAGAGAGAGAGGGAGGTGGACAGAGAGAGAGGGACTGGCGGAGGGATGTGGGGAGAGTAATCACAGATGAGCTTCACATGAGAAAAGGGACTAAAATTTCTGCCATTAGCAGAAACTCCAAGGGACGGTTGACAGCTGGCTGACCCGACTTAAGGCGACTAGCTTACAGTGAAGTGAGTTTGCTGTGGACATAAGCAAGGTCAGGAAATCACACATGTCCACCCACTGTCCAAGGCCCATCAGTGCCTTTGGCAAATGGCCTTTTAAATGAGAAGCGCTATGCTCCTGAGACCCTGACTTCCAAGGTAACTTCTATTGTCATCTGCTTAGCGTGGCCTGGAAACAGCATGTAACACGCGGCCTGCCAGGCTCTATACAAAGAAGGCTGTCATGTATTTGCTGATTGGACATGAACTGGGATTTGAGTCATACTCCTGGGCCTATATATATATATATATATATATATATATATATATGTGCACAGGCAGTTCCTCAGGTCGAAGGGCAGGGCTGGAAGTCCTTGAGATAAACCCACATGTCAGTGGTCAGTGCCTGAGTCTCTGCTTGTGACCTTGCAGTGGTCCTGTCTGCTGAAACCCTGATGCTGGACTGCTACTAAAGACCTTTGGGCATGACATTATGCCAGCGCTGCAGGAGAATCTGGGGACCACAGCTTTGTGAGGCAATGATCCATGAAACAATGCCATGTACATCAGCCAAATAAGGTACTGCATTGACGCGATTCCAGCTCTTCTCCCCTAAGAACCTAAGAAGAAGCTCAAGGCTGGGTGGGTGAAGGCTTGGGGTGGGACGCATTATGTAAGCCCATCCATGTTGTACAATGCCCGTGGAAATCAGAAGAGGGCCTCAGATCCCCTAGAACTGGAGTCATGGATAGTTGTTAGCTGCATGTGGGTGCTGGGAATTGAACCCAGGTTCTCTGCAAGAACAGCTAATATCTTGACTACTGAGCCATCTCTCTAGCCCCCCGCCCCCTTTTTTTTGAGATGGGATCTCAGCTGACCTTTGAGCTCCCCATGTAGACCAGGCTGACCTAAATCTTGCAGTGATCCACCTGCCTCTGTCGCCAGAGTACTGGGATTAAAGGTGTGGCTGCCATGCCCAGCACTTGTAATGTGTTTTTTTTTTTAATGTAATTTATTATTATTTTATGTGTATGAGTGTATCACCTGCATTTATATAAGTGCACCCACATCATGCCATACCCACGGAGGTCACAAGAGACCTTGGATCCCTTGGAACTGGAGGAGGACAGTTGTTAGCTGTCACGTGGGTGCTGAGAATTGAACCCAGGTCCTCTGCAAGAATAGCCAGTACTCTTAACTGCCGAGCCATCTCTCCAGCCCTTATACCATACTTTTCATAACCAAATTGGCTCATACTTTATAAGGTTCTTCCCAGCACTGTGTGGGCTCTTCTCGAGTATGGCCATGGTTCTAATGGCTTTGATCTATCTTTGTACTTCAACTGGATCAAGCAATTCAATGAGAGTGACCACTTATGAAAGTATTTCTTTGGTGTCTACTTCTGGCCAGACACTAAATCTGAGATGCAGAGGAGAGCTAACTACTGTCGCAAGCTCCGGAAGATAGCTTTTATAGATATGAGACAAAAGGCTGTTATCAGAGGGGTCCCTCAACTTGGCTAAAGTTCCACCACTCCTAATAGCAAAGCTGAGATTCGAACCTAAGACCACACAACCCTCCCTTAGGTGTGTCTTTGTCTGCACTTTGCTTCTCCTGCAGAAGAGGTCCTGGGTTCAATCCTCAATACCGATAAAAGAAAAAGACTTCAAATGGAGAAAGCTGGGTGTGTTCAGGGCATGAAATTAACGTGGGAGTTTGGGATCATGCTCATCCTGGGGTGGGTCCCAAAGCCAGGGAGCTGTTGTGTTGCAGGAGGCAGGGCTGATTCAGTCCTCAGGGCCGCATTATCAGAAAAAGGACCCTGTGACCATGGGAAACCACAAGTCACGGGGCCTCCCCACTCTCGTGCTCCGGGCATGCTGTAGAACTAGATCCCACGGGAACGTGTGCGGCTGCTCTGGACTCCTCTCAGTCTGTGGTCTGGCCCTGTTGATGACGGTGCACGTGCCACCTCCAGAGTGTTTAAAAATGCTGTGTGATAGAGACTGGCCTCTCGAAGGAGACATGCTTCCTGTGCAATTCAGGAAAGTCCTTCTGTTTACAGGGCTCTTCTCAGGGACTTCTGGAATGTGAAAGGAGAATAAAGTTTCCAAGTCACAGAAATGATCCCACCTGAGACTTAGAATATTAAAATAGCTGGCTCAAGAGCCTCTACAGCGACAATTGGATTTCACTCCTTTCTGGGAACTGCTCAGCTGTTCTGCAGAATCACAAGGAATTGTGTCTGCAGTGGGAGTGAACAGAGGCAACTCCCATGCCAGGGTATAAAACAAGCGTCCAGGCACTATTCAGCCATAGTTCTGACCTGTCTGCAGTCCAGCCTGCCAGCCTGTCTGCTGTAGTTAGCCTATTAGCCTCACAGTAACAGTTTTCTCTGCTGAAATAAAACTATTCAGCAATTCTCATTATTCCACAAAGACAGAGACCTTGAAATTCCTAGGCCCCTTTCCATACAGCATTTTAGATCCTGTCTGTGTTCACTGAGTAATCCCTTAGGTTTGTTTCTAGAAAGCCGCAGGGCAAGGGTGATTGTAGCAGTGAGACCCAACAAGTCAGAAGTACTTTAAGCATTTCGGGCGTGGCATGCATGACAGAGTGTTTGGAGCAATAGCTCTAATATGCTCAATTAAGGGGGAACAAAATGAAGCTCAGTTTTGGTCAAGTACACATTGGTGAGTAGACAGTGGCTCTGAAGCCAGGGCCGGGGGACACAAAAGCGGGGTGAGGGGACGGAGTCCTTCTAGGCCTCCTCCACTGTAACTCGGAAAGGATAGCTAGCTCTCCCCACGTCCGTCCTGCTCAAGCTCCCTCGCTTGTCTTCCCTGCCTTACCTCTGCCCTGCTCTCCCATTCCCTCCTTGCCTTTCCTCAGTAAGTTCTTCCTCCTTTCTAATCCCCACCTGCTAAAGAAAATGAGTCTCCACTCCTCACTCATTTCAAAGAGAAAACCACTACTTGGAAGGAGAATGATCTTCAGACACCAGAAATGCCTGGCCCTCGCTTCCTGGTGAAATGACCCTGTGGTAGGTACTGATGGCTGTGCTTGGCCTTCTGTCTTCCCCCACCCTGAATACGGTGCCACGTGCTGTATGTAGCTCTAAGCATCATGGGTATTGCCCGACTAGGGAATTCTGACATGATGCCAAGTCTGTGATCTAGGGTCAGTCAGCCAGAGGCTTATGCCACAAACTCCCTTTAACCCTCAGAGCTAAATATTGGTATTGTAATTACAAGACAACTGGAGGGTTCGATCCCCAGCACCCACATGGCGGCCGAGAACCGTCTGAAGCTCCAATTCCAGGAGAACTCCAGTTCCAGGGGAATCCGAGACCCTCTTCTGACCTCCGCGGCATTGCACGACACGGGTGCACAGACTTGCATGCAGACAGTACATTCATACACATACAGAAATAAATAAAAATTAATAAAAAAATTAAAAAAAAAAACAAAAAAACAAGACAACTGGAGAGGGATTTGTGTCTGATAAAGGAGAGTAACAAAAAGAGCTACGTTTCAGGTTTTCTTGGTGTGTTTTCACCTCTGCCAAATGCTTGAAATTCTTAAGTCTTACAATTTTATGTGTTTTTCATTTCCGTTTGAACCTGAAACATCATTTAAATGTCTGTGGAAGTAATCCCAACCTTCTGAAACATCCCAAGAAATTGCAAAAATATTATATTAGGGTTATATTCCCCCTGCCCCCCACAACATGCAGGGTTCACTATGACATTTCCACCCCCTACCTCGAGCATAAGTTCATGATTAATGGATGATAGATTCTACCAGATATGTTTTACTAATTTGGCTGTCATTTGGAAAAGGTAATTCTCCCAAAAGTTATTCTAAATATTAAAAAATATAATTTCACTGCCACTGTCTCTGTAGCACATTTTAGTGAGAAAGCAAAAATTCCAAGTGTTTTCTTTGAAACCTGGGCTGGTCTAGAACTCTCTATGTACACCAAGCTGGCCTCAAACTGTCTCCTTAGCGGTGGTATTAAAAGCATGTGCTGCCACACCCAGCTCAAATTCTAAGGTTTTAATGTCTGGCAGAAGAGCACTGCCTTTCTTTTCTTTTCTTTTTTTTCTTTTTTTTTTTTTTGTCTTTTGGAGACAAGGTCTCCCTGTAGCCCCAGCTGGCCTGGAAGAGCATTGCCTTTCAATTTGTATTTGTTTTCACTTATTATTTTTATTTTATGTGTATGAGTATATTGCCTGCATGTATGTAAATGTACCCATATCAAGCAATTCCCAAGTACGTCAAAAGAGGGTGTCAGATTCCCTGGAACTGGAGTTATAGACCATTGTTAGCTACTGCACGAGTGCTGGGAATCAAACCTGTATCCTCTGCAAGAACAGCCAGTGGTCTTAACTGCTGAGCCATCTCTGTAACCCCCCTTTCAATTTTTTTTTTTTTTTTGTCTTTTTGAGACGGGGTCTCCCTGTAGCCCCAGCTGTCCTGGAACTCACTCTGTAGACCAGGCTGGCCTTGAACTCACAAAAATCAGTTCATTTTGTTTCATTTTGTCTTTTTTTAAATTTTATTTATTTTTGTATGTGTATGAATGTACTGTCTGCATGTAGGTTTGTGCACCCATGTCGTGCAATGCCTCGGAGGTCAGAAGAGGGTCTCAGATTCCCCTGGAACTGGAGTTCTCCTGGAATTGGAGTTACAGATGGTTCTTAGCCACCATGTGGGTGCTGGGGATTGAACCCGGGTCCTCTGCAAGAGCAGTCGGTGCTCTTAACCGCTAGGCTATCTCTCCAGCCCCTCATTTTGTCTTTTGAGACAGGGTCTGGCTACGAATCCTCGGTCTAGCCTGGTACTTGCTAGATAGCCCACGCTGGCCTCAAATCACAGCTGGCCTCCTGTCCCCACCTGCCCACCCCCAGTGCTGAGATTACAGGTGTGAACCATCACACCCAGAACGCTCCTTTTCAAAGGCAAGAGTATCAGCTATGCTACTGTCCTGCCTCAGGAGCTCATCAAATTACCCCAGATAGATGACTATAGTATATGCCAACCTGATAGACCCTGTTATTTCACCCTCCAGATCCAATGGCAAACTGAATCTGACTGGAGACCACTGCTTTCTCGGCTTCTCTACTTGCTGTCCAGGGATGCACATCTCTCTGGGTTTTAACAGTTTATTTGTATAGCATCGCCCTGTAAAGGCAGCGATGATTGATTCTATGGGGATGTAACTTACAGAATCTGGGGCTAAGTTTTGTGTTTGTGTTTACAAAGCAGGGAAGATGAAAGAGACGAACAACTGGGAAGTAGAGGACATAGGCTACTACACAGTCCTCCCCAGTCTCACTAAATCTCAGGGCTGGATTCTAGAGGACGCTTTACTTGGGGAAACTGGATGTGGCATGCTGTAATGTGTAAGTGAGGAATGTGCTGGATATTCCAGAGATCAAAAGAAACACACGCCAAAGTCTTTAAGGTACCAGAAATTAGAATCCCAGGAAGGGCTGCCAGAGTCCCAACTACCTATTTCTGCTTAAAAGTCTATATAATAGTTGTTTAGGATCCTCGTTCATATGGAATTAAAACCATATTTCAATAACACTGAGATTTTATGAAAAACTAAATGATGTCTTCTGTAGATGTGAACTACTTGTCAGTCCTAAGTAGTCTTTTATGCTGTTGACTTTTGATGATAAATTACTCCATCAGAAATGCTGTACAGTTTTCCTTCCTATTCCTCATCCAGTAGAACTACACATTATTTAAGATTCCATGGCAGGAGCTGGAGAGATGGCTCAGAGTTTAAGAGCACAGGCTGCTCTCGCAGAGGGCTGGGGTTCGGTTCTCAGGACCAACATGTTGGCTCAAAACAGTGCATAAGGCTAGTTTCAGGGGATCTGATGCCCTCTTCTGGCCTCTGTGGGTGGACATTGCATGCATGGGTGTACTTACATACATTCAGGCAAAATACTACTACACATAAAATTGAAATAAATAACTAAATAAAATATTCACACGGTATTCCTTTTTGGCCCCTCCAGAAAACTTAGGTTTCCGAGTATTGTACTTTACTAAACTTTACATGTTCAAGTCTTTTCTCAGAATGTCCCTTTCCTGGGACTGGAGAGATGGCTCAGCGGTTAAGAGCACCGACTGCTCTTGCAGAGGACCAGGTTCAATTCCCAGCACCCACATGGCAGCTAAGAACTGCCTTTAAGCCGGGAGTGGGTGGCTCACACCTTTAATTCCAGCACTTGGGGGGCAAAGGCAGGTGGATCTCTGTGAGTTCAAGATCATCCTGGTCTACAGAGAGAGCTCCAGGCCAGCTAGGACTAAAGGGAGATCCTGTCTCAAATAGACCGAGAAAGAGAGAGAGAGAGAGAGAGAGAGAGAGAGAGAGAGAGAGAGAATGTCCCTTTCCTGTGCTTGTCCCAGCCTTTCTTAGACACTGCAGAGAAAATATCCATTCCTTCTTTTTGAGTTATTAGGCTGCGGAAGATTTTTTTTTTTTCAGGTTTCAAGAGACTGTAGAACTGCTTTACTTTTTTCATTTCAGATAACTCAAAACTGGTTTGATCCATTACATCAACTTTGGCAAGTATGAAGAAGAAGCAAGTCAGGCTTTCCCTTGTTTGGAACCAAAAGAGGAGAATCTCCACCCCCCCTTCCCTCTTTTTCCATTTTTATTAAGACAGAATTTTTTCCTTTTAGTTGGATGATGTATACTTTTAACATTCCAGGAAAAAAGTGTCAGCGATATGTAAGTCATAATAAAATAGAATAAAAAAGAAATGCAATTATGAGGGACAGGGAGCGCTATCATTTTTAATATGAAATGCCCAGAGGGAAATCTAATTTTAAAAAATTACCAGCACCATATAAATGAGAATATAAGAAAAGATTTGTTATTTTAAAAATTAGCTTCTTCCTTCATCTTTCTGGCTCTTGCACTTTGATCCTGTCTCTTATTTTAAAGTTCCCAAATTAGCATCTGGCACCAGATAAGGAACAAGCCCACAAGGATGCAGTGCTATCCTACAAAGCGGCCACAGAGCTTTCCAGGCTCCAGCCTATAACCTGGAAACATAGTAGGACCCCAAATGGCCACTAGATAAAAAGTTAACATTAACTGAAGGTGAATCAGTAACCTCCTTCACATTGTTATAGAAGCACCTATCATAAATAAAAACAGATATACGCCACACTATAATTGAGGAAGTGTGTTCATAACTGTCAGCCAGTGAGACCCTTATAACAACCCAGAATTAAGCTTACTGTGATCTTCCCCATTTGACTGATGGACAAGACATATAAATTTCCTAATGACGCATGATAATTAATAGTGGTCTTAGGACTAAATCAGAGTTCTGAGATAATGCTGCTGTCCCATGTCCATGACCTCCTCAAACACAGCTACAAATTCCAGAGCAGTGTGCTTCTCTGGAGCCAAGGTGTTATATGCTTGAGTACAGAGGTGATCTGCATACTTCTAACATTTCTGTCTCTTTGATAAAGTTTAAAATATGAGAAAAAAACAAACTTACATTTTAAATATTGGCAGACTTTGCAGAATTCACACTTGTTTCTATGTAAGTCATTCTGTCACTTCGACCCATGTGCAAAGCAGTTGGAATTGTTTACACGTTTACAGTGAAGAGTCCAAGAAAGAGCACAGTAACCCAGTCTTCCCTTAAAAGCCTTTTTCGATGGGATCTCCAATTTTTCTTTCAGACATGAAAAATCATATTTATGATCATGACCTGGCAGAGAGTGAGCAGTGAGGATGAGAGATGTGACCCACAATACCAACTTTGAGCCTTTTACCTCATTTCTGTTTAGAATCCAGCCCAATGCTTAACTTTATGGCTGTCTGCAGAGAGTTCCCTTGACACAAAGACTTTAGAGTTAGCAAGAGAGGTTTTCTATGTACAGATATGGTCATTCAGCAATTTGCTTGGGTCGGCCTGAGAGTGAAAGAAATGGAGATCTGGTAGGAGATAGCAATGGTTGTCTCCTGTTGAGCAGCTACTTAACAGTGGCTTCATAGAAAGCACTCTCTTTTCACAGAAAGCACTCTCTTCTCACCTTCCAGCATTCTTTGTGGAATGAAAAAAGGGAAAATTTTAGAAAGGGCCCCAAAAGAAGAAAATTGAATTTTCTACCAATTGGGCATTGTGATAACTTTTCCTCTCTTATTGCAATGTCCATTTCCTCTTTTTGTGTTGTTGTTGCTTTCTTCCTTTATCTCTCTTGGGTTGGCATTATTTCCTCGTAGAATTTTTCTTTATTCCCACTAGTCATTTCTGGAGCTAGGCTCCTCCCTACTCCATGAAACCATCACCACCCTGCCTTATCTTTGCTCCCTGTCCCCCAAGTCTGCCATGAATTCTAGAACTGGCCTGGGCTCAGTCGTTTAGTAAGTTGATGTGGCCTGACCCACCATCAATCACCATGAGTGGGGGAAGAAATACTTTTAAATATAAATTCTTTAAAAGAAAGGGAAGTTGGGCCAGCAAGGTGGCCTAGCAGGTTAAAGGGCTTGCCAGCATTCCTGTGTGACACATGGTGGAGGGAGAGAACTGACTCCTGCAAAGCATCCTTTGATCCCCACACCTGCACTTTGGCACGTGAGCAACTCTCAAGCCCAACCCCCACAAATAAATAAGTAAATGCAATAAAAACTGAAAGAAAACAGAAGCTAAAGCTTAGCTAACAGATTAAAAAAATCTTCAGACAATAGAATTTCTAGGAGTGTTGGACTGCAGCTCAATATGTTGTACTGTGGAAAGAGTTATCTGGGTCGGGGGTGGAGAAGGATTCTGACTCTCCAAGCAACTCTGTGCAGCTCTTGTCCTGTTTTTCAGTTTGATAGGCAACGCTCTTCCAAGATCAGTAACTGTGCCTCTGCTGAGAACGCAAACAGGCCTCTTTACATCCTAACTATACCAAGTTCTCATCACAGTTTCCATAAATTACTTCTTAAGTCATCTCAGTTTCCTCTACTGTAATGTGATGAGGGGCATTCCCTACTTCCCTTTCATCTCTTTAATTGCCAAGAAGGATTTTCCCCCTTCTTGTGCATTTTCTATATACCAGCCACATAGATTAGTCAAATTAAACTGTCCAGATTTCCCCCCAAAACTCCCATCCCCACACTGACAGGGACTATACCATCCACTCTCCACTAACACTCATCCTAGCAGTATCCGGCAGGCACCAGTTACAAACTACAACCATTCTTGTCCCTCCAGTGAGAGACAAGCATATGTGAGGCCAGGAGGACAGGCTATAAAGAACAGCAGTCTTGCAGTGTCAGTGTCTCAGACACATGGCCCTGAGGGTTCAGGGAAGAACCAGTTCATTCAGGCAAGAGACCTGCTCAGAGGGGCAGGAGTACCTGTATGCACAGGAAATGCTAATGGCCCGGCCTCACTTCACGGGTTTCCAAACAAATTCTCATGGAAAAGATAATTGAAATGAAAGTTGGAGCTTATTAAATTTCTGTCGGCCCACCCCAATTTCTCATAGTTCCCAGTCATGTGGATACATGCTAATTTCCTTGGCAGCCCCAGATAAAGCTCTTAATGTGATTTGAGTCCCTTAGAGATTAGCACTATTATAAATATAAATGTTCAAACACAAGCAAGTTGAAACCAAATGCCCTCCAAACACTGGCTTTCTGTTAGATGAAGGCTTTTAGTGATGCATTGAGCCCTCGGATAAATGAGCTAGAAAACAGTTAAATGTACTCTGGTTAATTCTAAGGCGGGGCTCCTTCCTTCACAGGAAGCAGCAAACTTAGATGTTGCTTATGTATGGAATCCACAGCAGTTGGCACGACAATTTGGATGACAATCAGAGAAATATTAATTCAGAACTTCAAGCAGGGGCTTGGTAGGGGACCCTGGGGCAGTAATCAAAAGAGGCTGTGCTCACAGCCAACCTTTCTGTTCTGACTGCTTTGGACTGCTTGCAGGCAACCCCCAATGAAAAGCTATAAATAGGTATCAAGGAGTTTGTTTATCCAACTAAGAGAAAACCATGTTTGAATTCTTTACACACATTTGAGACTCAACCAGTGCGACTGCTCTGAGCACAGACTCTGCAGGCCTCGGCCCAGCAGCAGGTGTTTTGATGTGGTCATTACTTGCTCAGCAGAGTCACCCCAACGACACCTTGTTTGCCCAATTCTAGGCATTCAAAAAATTAAAAACATTTCTCTTTTAAGCAAATTCTAAAGTGAAAGACTTTCATTAATTGGTAAAAGCGTCCACTGGCTGCTTGGTTCCTTCTCAGCTGAGAAACTATTTAGCTTGGCCTTTGACCCTGCATCTCCACTTTCCTCTTCTGCAAAGGCCCAGTTAGTTCACTGATGGGAGGGAAGGGGGGGGGAGAGAGAGAGAGAGAGAGAGAGAGAGAGAGAGAGAGAGAGAGAGAGAGAGATTAGCACCAGACAGATCTGAGCTTAAACCTGTCATTCATGGAATACACTAGTCTCTTGCATTCTTAGCTGAAGGCATCTTTACCAAATAGGAGGAGACTCTAAAATTGAAGAAATGATTCATCATTATCACTTGACCACCCTCCCCCAATCCTGCCAAAATGGGTGTCACCCCATTTCACCAAACTCAGGAGGGGCCTCCAACTTGCAGCTCCTAACTCAGCTTCCCAAATGCTAGGATTGCTGGAGTGTGTGTGGGTCACTGTGTTCGATGTTCGACCTTACCATGTGCCTTAAATTCCACGTGACCAAGGCAGTATCTGCTGAAACCTCACAGATGCCTTTGGTCCAGATTCCACTCTTTCCTTTGTGCCCACTCTAGACTGGCTCGTAGGCCACTTCCTCTATGAAGCCCTCTTTAAGCAAGTCCCTGCCTCCTACTACACTGATAATAGTCTTTTTCTGCTCTGTCCCAACTCAGTGCATTATAGGATGGAGAGTATACTTGTTGCCTGCCTGTCTCTTCTTCCAGGACAGGTCCTGCATTTGATTTGTCTGCTTTTCTGGCTTCTAACACTGCCATGTACCTGGTAAAGCAGTTGTGTTTGAAGAATGAATGAATGAATGAATGAATGAATGCAAATGAAAACTACTTAACAGATTCATAAAGACTGTATTATGTTTCAGGAAGATGATGAATGCATTAAATGTTCTAAAAAGAAACTCGGGACTATCTGGGATTTGGATGGCAATATAGATGGTACAGAGTCTGGAATTTTAAGCTGGGTTCCAAATTTATTGATGATTAGTTTCACCTTGGCCAACCTACACAACACCTCTGGCTCTCAGTCTATTCTATAAAAACAAGAGGGTGATATACTTCAGCTATCACGGTAAGAATTACAAGAGCCAAGTATCCAGGGGGAAGTTGGCACAGATTAAACAGAAGCCAAGTGGCACTGTCATCCCTCATTCAATAAAAATGAATGGGATATAGTCCGGGGTGGCAGCACACACATTTAATACCAGCACTTGGGAGGCAGAAGCAGGCAGAGCTCTGTGAAATTCAAGCCAGCCTGGTCTACATAGAGAATTCCAGGCCAGCTGGGGCTACAGAGAAACTCTGTCTTGGACAAAAAAGGAAAAAAAAAAAAAATGAACAGAATAAACTCTGGGAAAGGTCCTAGATAGGGACACAGTTGAGCTGCTGCTCCAGTTCAGTGCAAACTGAACAGGCAACCCCCTCTCTTACAGAGCTGAGAAGCCACTCAGCAGGTGTGTCATGTCAGATGGGCCCTATGGGGGACCAAACAGGACTTCAGTGTGAGCATGCTATGTGCTGAGGGTAAGTTAGGTGGAAAAGGAGGCTGTGAGGGGGTCAACCTGGTAGCCATCAGGGGAGGTCATGGCCAAAAGATGGCTATCTAGTCTCCCTTGCTCTCTGCTGCCCCCTTTTGGGGTGTAGAGGAGAGGACCAGTGACAGGCAAGGCTGACCAGAGAACTAGAAATGAAGCCATTTCTCTAAGCAGGTGGGGGAGGTGTGGAAGAGAGAAGGGCTGTTTGGTCAGATGCTGGGCACTAGGCCAATTGGAGGCCCTTGTAGGCTTTTCCCTGAGATAAGGTTCACCCTGAGCCCTCTCTTCCTTTCTTTTCCTGGAATGCTTGTCACTTGATGTCGCTTTTGGGCTAACCAATCATGTTCTCTTAGTATATAGTTGTTTTAAAGCAGGACATAGTGGCATAGGCTAATAATCCCAAGTGCTGGGGAGGCAGACACAGGCAGATTCTAGGAGTGTACTGGCCAGTCAGCATAACTTAGTGGGTCAAGTAAGAGACCCTCTTTTTTTAAAAAAAGGTGGATGGCTCCTGAGGAACAACAACTGAAGCTGTCTTCTGAGTACCACATGCAGGCTGACACACATGGATGCACCTGAACATGCATGCATAAATACACCTTCAGAGTTTGCCCAATGTTTCTTAGGCGGTAAATCCAATCCCATGGAGACCAACAATCTCAGCGTGTAGTACTTACTCAGATGCCCAGAGTTGTTCCCTTTCCAATCTGCCCTTTCTTGGGCACTGCCATAATGCCAAATGTTGGCATACACATACCCATCCAGTTGATGTTCACATAAACAGAAACAGGAATATCTTCCAGAAACCAAGACTCTCTTCCCAAATCCAGGTATGAGGACCCTCTCCTGCTCTGCCCAGTAACAATAGCATGGTGAAGTCCATAACAACCAAGCAGGTTCCACCCCCGCAGTGTGACTTTCAGACAAGCAGAGGTTCAGGTAGAAGTTCCTACAAAGAAGGCAGGCTGCAGTGGGCACATCAGCCCTGCAGAACTTGCCCTTATTTTCTTCCCTGCTTATTCCTCCATTTTGTCTCTCTTGAGCTGGCATTTAGTAATGGATGTCAGAGCCCCTCACATGAACACCCCATCTACAGCCACCTTCCTTCACATTTAGACAGCATGTCGTAGAGCTAAAGAAGAAGCCTATGCACAAACAAACAATTAAAATTAAATGCGGGTCTGACAAATATTTTCCCCCTGAGGAACTGTGGTTAGGCTTCTAGCCTGAGAACCAGACTACAAGAAGAAGGAATATAGTTGAAATTTCTCAGCACGCTGAGCTCCACAAGGAAGTGACACACGAGCTAGCACCAAACCCTTGGATGGTGTCCTCAGAAAATGTATCACCAGGATTTCTGTACCTCAAAAAAAAAAAAAAATGAATAAATAAAGACTTATTTCGTGCAAGCCCTTTGCCTGAGTTGGTTCCTAAGACCATACAGGGGGCTACTGCAAAGAGTCCCCTAGAGGCCATCTGTGCTTTCATTCTCTTGACATTATTTTCACTGAAAATTAGCATAGTTGTTTTCAGGTTCAATCTTAAGCTCCAGCTGGCTTTGTCTTTGCTCACGTATGCTAATTGTAATGCAGTACACCGTGTAAAGACCACACCTTTATATGTCAGGTGCCTTCAGAATACCATGAAAGGACACGACGTGATCTCCATCAAAAAGATCAAAAAACCTAAGCGACAGGCTTTTCTCCTAAATTTGGCCGTTCAGCCTAGTTGAAACTCTGACATAGGCCCAGCAACACTGCCCCGTAGAGTTGAATTCTAGGCCAAGCATGCGCTGTTTATTGACAGAGAAACAAATACGCTCAGCACCTGTCCGGTTTCAACGTGACTGGGGAGTTTCCAATCTGGATATGAGAAAACTTACACTGTACCCAAACATTCTTTTTCTTTTCTTTTTTTCTTAAGCCTAAATTAGAACAAAAACAAACATTTATAGGGCTCAATGTAGCAGGGAGAAGAAACTCAAGAGTCAAAACACTTCATATGAAAAACTTAGTCTAGCTCTAAACTCACCTGGCTTAGAACCTCGGGATGCTCTGACTAGGTGGGGACACATCCCCACCCCCCACCCCGGACCCCTGATTCTTGACTGCAGGGCCCAGGAGGCTACTCTGTCTTTGGGAGAGTCCCAAGGTAGGAGGTTTCCCAGGCTGAAGGAGAAGACTGTAAAGATGTTGGAAGAAGGAGATGTTAGTAGGGGGAGTCCATGAAGAGGGTTTTTTTTCTTGTCTAACCTGATGCCTTGGGGGGCAATTAATAAGTAACTGCCAAGAGCAGCCCCACAGTGAAAGCATTAGCCCTTAGTCTCCCCCTGCCAACTCAGAAAGAACCCGATACTGTTTACCTGGCTGGCCCAGCAACCTAACAGAAGCAGAGACTTCTGTAATTAGCACAGACTCTCACAGCCCAGGCAGGGGACTGGCTGTCACATGCTCTCCTACATTCCAACCCTCAGTCCTTGTTGGGCCCTGGGAGACCCCAGGCAGCCAGCCAGACTGTGAGCAGTAAGACCTGCTTTCTTCTAAAGGCCTTTCCTCCAGGGCCCTGCCCAGACTGTCCTGCCCTGTTTAGCCGGGAGCCCACTGGACCCAGCTAGTCCCGCCCCTGTGTTCATCCTCTATATGGCAGCTCCTGAAACGGTGGGGAAAACCCTTTTCCTTTAAAATAACTTCTTATTCTACTAATCTGAGGGCAGCTTCGAGTAAGCTGGATTGTTATTAGAACTGATGGTATATATCAAAACATAAAATGCCAGTAGAAATTCACAGGACTTCCTACCCATTTAAGTTAATTCAAGTTATTAATTCATGTGAGATTTACCTACTTTTAAAACTTAGTTATTAAAAAATCGTGAGTGTAGATTGATGCTCAACTTATGTTCTTTTTTTTTTTTTTGGTCTTTTCGAGACAGGGTCTCCCTGTAGTCCCAGCTGTCCTGGAACTCACTCTGTAGACCAGGCTGGCCTTGAACTCACAAAGATCTGCCAGCTTCTACCTCCCAAGTGCTAGGATTAAAGGCGTGCGCTACCACGACCAGCTCAAATCATGTTCTTTAAAACAACAATGCCCCCCAAACCCAGCAAATCAAAAAGAAACAAATAAACAAAAAAACATGTCCTAGGTCTTTTCTCCAAAAGACGTGCAATTCAGTCTATCTTCTGTCCATCTCCAGCCTGTGTCCTGAAGACAGTGGAGATTGGGCTTACGTAAGTGGGGTGCAGCCAGAAGTAGGGCTGGGCACATTGACTGTCACCCAACTCACAAAAATACAACTGAAAGAGAACTATTCTTGAAGACTCCGTGTACCATAAAAGGGGAATTTCCAGAAGCGTCTGATATTAGCAATTTGCCCTTGCATTCCCTTCCTCTCTAGTTTCAAGATGAGATGATGACAAGACTGACTTGTCAGAAAAAAAAAAAAAATGAAACTCCATGTATTAATGTTCAGATGTACAAAGGGACACATATTCTTGCAGCTTACGGAAATTTGCCTCAAAGAAGAGAGGCAGAGAGTGAAAGAGAGAGAGAAAGAGAGAGAACCTTGCACCCATTCACCGCTTCCATAGTCATTACCACTCTTTTCTTATGTTAAAGTCAACATAACTATGTCTTGATTGCATATTTTACTTTTCCAGAGTAAAAGTTGTGACATGGATTTTTGAGAAGCAGAGATAGCTGGGAATTTTCTCAGAAATAGTGCAAGCATGTTTGTGTCTCCTTTCACTTTCCACTTTTATGCATGCATTTCGGGCCAACATGCAGTGCGTAATTTCTATAGAATTTCCAGAAGTGGTGAAGCACTCTATACTAGATTGGACATTTATTGGACCTTCCTTTTTTATAGGACTAGGATATAGGACTAGGTACTGCAGGGAGTTGTATCAAGGAAACTGAAATCAAAATCCGAGTGAGTAAAGAGATGAGGCAAATAGCAATGGACATAAAGAGAGAAAACCCCCACAACCTGACATGAGTGCACGGGACCAGCTGCTGCTTCCCTGAACTAGGCTGAATCTACTCATGTTGAGAACATTTCCCCAGTAGTAGACACTGCCTGCTCTCACCTATCACTGAGTTTCCCGGCCCATTTTTATGCTTCCAAATCCCTTTAAATGGGGTCATTTACCTCCTGTCCACTTTTTCTGTTTTCCAAACTCAATCCATTTTATTGTCTTAAATTTTTTCATTGAAATATGATGTACATTGAGCAAAATAAATACAACCTACACCACAGTTTGATGAGTACTCACAGCCACGTTACAGCCCAGGAACTCAGTCTCCTCATCAAGATACAGAATAAACATCTCAGCCTTTCAGGAAAAAAAAAAAAAAAAATCCCTCAAACATTTTGTTCCAACATTATTTGCATCCAAGTGTTTTTGAGCGGAGATTATCAAAGCCAAATGGGTGTGTGGGAGTGGGGGGGTGGGAGAGTGGGGGGTGTGGGGGAGGCGGGTGGTGGCTAATAATTAATCATCTTCATAAACAAAAGATAGTGAAGACAGCATGAAAATAAGTCTGCGGGGACCCCGAGTCCCCCCTCAGCAGCCCTGTTGGCACCTAACTGAGACTGGGTGGTTTTCTTGCCTGGTTTGGGCATTGGGGTGTACATGTTTAGAAAGAGGGAAGTGGAGGCTGAATAGTCAAATCGGCCATGTTCTCACAGAGTCAATGCTCTCTGACTAGGAAGGTTCAACCAGCCTGAGATCTCTTCCAAAACTGTTGCGACACTGAAAGAGGAGTTCACGTGATCAAGCCTTTCCTGTTTCCCAGATTTCAACGATTCCTTCAGGGAATGTCTGGGCCAGGGGAGCTCTCCGGGATGAGGGGGAAAATGGGCACTTGCAGGCCAGCACCCCAACACCTGCATTTCTCCCATGTTTCTACTTAGCACCGTGTCGCCCTCAAAGCCTGTCAAAAGGAAGGGGCAGGGCTGGGGAGGGGGGGGGGCATGGCACTTCTTTTGGAGTAGGGTGAAGGTACCCCAGCGCCAGTATACCAAACTTCTCACTATCCTGACAATACCAAATGTCTAGAAAAGTAGAAGCCAGATACATTTAGAGTTCTGGAAATAATTTCTCATAAAAGGCGGAGATCATTCACGGACATCTGAATTGTATGTCTTTGAAGGAAAACCAAAATAAAACATGTCCCTAAATATTTTGCGGAAGTAGATTTTTAAATAGTTTTTCCAAAATGGTACCCTGGGTCATCCTTTCTTAAGTCTTCCAGAAATCAAAACAATGTGGTTGAAGGTTTATAACTTTCAACCCTTGAAAAGGTCACCTCCTGCCTCACACACACACTTGAATTCAGAATATAACGGTTATTTTGAGTCACGTATATTGTTCTTTGTTCATTTGCATTTGGTGAAATCCCTCCTTTGAACTAATTTGGTGATCAGTGCCGCTGGCTTGCTGACGGCTCCCCTGCCTTCTGCATAACTGTAGGTATTTTCTGAAAAAAAAAAAAAATTTAGGTGCCCAACAGATGTAATGCAGCTTCTGCTTTGACATTTATGTTTTCTTTTCTTTTCCCTTTTTCCCTTTTTTTTTTTTTTTTAAGGTGGTGCCCATTCCATTTCTCCTGGGATAAAAAGTTGTTTGTTTTTTGTTTTTTTGAAACAGGATCTTGTTATGTAGCCCAACTGGCCTTTAACTCTTGATTCTTTTCTCCTATCTCAGCCTCCGGAGTGCTGGGATTAAAGGCATGTACCACCACACTGGATACTGAGATGGAATTCTTTCTCCTTTGCAATGAAATGAGACGACCCCATCCCCTAGGTTTAAGTGAAGCCTTTTTCCCCTCAGACGCTCTGAGAGCTTTCTCCCTGGGCCTCCCTAGACCTGACACACTTCTGAACTGACCTCCTGCTGAACCGACACACTTTTTGTTTCCAGGCACAGGACGTTTGGTCTCCACCACTAGACTGTTATCAAAAAGGCTTTCATTGAGAGTTCCAGTGCCAATTACAAAGGTCTAACTAGATGGCAAATTTGTGCCAAACACCACCTGCCCCAGTCAGGATCCTGCAGGAGAAGATCCACACCCTAAAATCTACTGCTCGGCAAAGAGGTCTTTTCTCCCTACCTGAAGTGCAGGGCACACAGCTGACACAGGAGGCCCCGTGTGTTAGCCAACAACACTGGATTTTAGACACATGTCTCTTTATGAGTAATTGAAGTGACTCATCCTTGGTTTCACTAGCTGGTACATGTGACCCACAGTGCCGGTTCAGTATAGATGTGTAAACCAGAGCAGTTCTTAGAACACAGATTCCCCCCTCCCACGTGCTGTTTATTTCCCTTTGCTTAACAGGAGGGAGCGATGACAGAGAAAGGCTGCCTGGGGCTGCCCACTCTGCACTCAGACCCTGTAGGGTTTCCAGTAGAAGACACAAAGGACATCAGCCAGTGACAGAAAATAAGAGAGGCCTTTAGTGTTAGCAGTCACTGGATGCCGTGAGAAAACCCCTAAAACCCAACGGATGAGGACATGTGCATAAAAACTAAGTGTTGCCTTTCTGTCCTGGTAGAAGTTTAGGTCTAATAGGGTAGAGCTTATACCCAACACCACACCCACCAACTGCTTCTTCACCTTGAAATCAGAGCCATTCCTGGGATCCACTGTCATCTGACTTGTATTCCAGGGGATGCTAATCTCCCAACTTGGTCTTCTCCCTCCTTCACTAGAGAATGATGTCAGGCCCAAGCTGAGGGCATACTACTGGAGGGATGCACGCGAGGACACAGCTGTCCAGCACTCTAGGGAGTATTTCCTACCTCTTTCTCACTTCCTATTTTCTATTAAACCAGACCTAACCTCATTTGCCTGCTTTGCAAAGACCATCACAATCTTGCCTCCCTTGCCTTATTTTCTAGCACTATGTTAATTTTGCAATTTATCTCTGGCTACCGCCTGAGAAATGTCTTCAACTGCTTCTTGCATGCTAGGCAGACATTCTCCCACTGAGCTACATTCCTAGTTGGCTTCCGCTGCCACTTTAATAAGAATGCCAAAGCTCCTGGGAGACTTGAGCCGTTCCCACCAACCTCACCTTCCACTTCTTCACTGTCCTCTGTATGGGGTGCCCTCTGACCTTTAGTACCCAACTCTTAATTCATTCCCCCAATACTCCCTACTCCACCTGAAAACTGCTTGTGAGGCCTTCCTTACCTGACCATTCAAGCTGTCTCTAGCATCTGCCTCTTCAAAACCTCTCCAATGCCTCATTACATCTGGTCACCAGCTTTGTTGATACATGATATATGAGTCATGTTTGAATGCAAGTTTTTTTGGTTCTGTTTTATTTTTATTTTTTTAGCATGGGGATCCCATATTTTACTCCTATATAGACCCAGAGACACAGCCAAATCAAGCTTCAGATTAAGATAAGTACTATTTGATTTTTGCCAGAAGGGTGTAATATGCAAGGTCTTATTGAACTTTCAGTTCTCTGGTAAATTTGACTGCCTGCCATCAGAAAGATGAACTTTACTTTATAAGCCAAGTGGACAGGAATAAATGTATTGACTATTCAACAAAATGACAAAACCAGGTAATAAGAGCAATTTAAGTAGATTACATATAAGCATTTCATAAATATCAATTCATCTAAACTTCACCGACCCAATAAAATAGGTACTTCAATTATTTCCACCGTACAGGAGGAACCGAAGTACTGGTAGGTAATTTGCTCAAAGGAGAAAGTGACTGAGCTGGATTCACGTTCAGGAAAGCTGGATTCCTAGTCTGTGCTTGTTGTGGTGATGTCACATTCCTGTTCAAACCGCTGTATATGTTTATATGCTTTGGTTCGTTGCAGCAAAGAAGAGACAGTCTTCTACACAAACACCTCATAACTACAAACAGCAAAGCCATCATCATTCAAATTCAAGTCCACAGTAAAGGAAACTGATGGCAAGACATAATTTTCCACAGCAGCTTCACAAAAGCGCCTCAGGTAAGCCCAGTGAATAGAATTTTCTTTGAAATGTATGGGGTAAAAAAAAAAATCTGCCTGTCTGCCCTGGGAATCCTGTAAAGTGGAGTTACCTATCCATTCCTTACAGAAATACCAGATTCAGGGCTGGAGAGATGGCCTAGTGGCTAAGAGCGCTGACCGCTCTTACAGAGGACCCAGGTTCGATCCCCAGCACCCACATGGCGGCCGAGAACTGCCTGAAACTCCAACTCCAGGAGAACTCCAGTTTCAGGGGAATCCGAGACCCTCTTCTGACCTCTGCGGCATTGCACGACACGTGTGCACAAACCTGCATGCAGACAGTACATTCATACACATACAGAAATAAATAAAAATAAAAAAAAAATACCAGATTCAAAGCTCTGGGCAATCTTTAGGAATCTCTTTCCAGACAAATGACTACACAACCAACATGATCCTTCCAAATCCTCGATTTCTCAGGGTAAAGAAAATGAATGCAACTCAAATCATGGCTGCAGTTAGACCTTTTCTTTTTTAAACTCTACTTTAAATGTGATCACGTAGAACCACACATGTAGAACTCTAGATTTTATGCAAGAAGAGAAACCTCATCCTGGTGGTCAAATCACGCCAGGAAATGATGCCACCGACAATCATTCATGTATTAGCAGTTGCTTAAGCTAACCATAAGGCTTTTAGGGGAAAAGACTGGGAGGCAGTGGTTGGAAATGAAGCCCCATTATTAATGTAGTCAAGCTATTCAGCTGGATTCAATAAAATAAAAAGCTCTGCCCAGACCAGTGCCTGTAGTAGAAGATGCTAAGAGCTGTTTTTGAAAAAATCTGGTTTTATTGAATCCAGGCTCTATATATGACATTCCTTCTTTCTGGATGACTGAAAAGTCATCCCATTTATTTGAAACTCTTGGAGGAGAAGCATACATGAGCTGTGTCAAGAAAGTACTGCTGGATTAGAGGGAGACAACTTCATAATGTTCAAGGTGATTGAAACTTTCATAACCCTTTAGATAGACTATTAGAAAGGCTATGGAACCGACTTCCATGAATTCAGTCTAGGTTAAAAACCATTATCAGGAGCCTACAATGGTCCAGCATCCACACAGTCCCCATGATACCAAGATGGACAAAACCCAGCCCTTCTCTGGGGGGAGCATACCAGCCTGGGGAGGGCTAATCCCACTTGGAGGAGTACTTTGGTTTGGGTTTCTGTGGGTCTTTAGCTCTCCCTGCATTCACAGCTTGCCACCGTTGTGTCTATGGCTCTGACTTTATTGTTGTCAGAACACTCTGCCCCATCTTCCGGGCCCCTCACAAAGACCTCTCCACCCTGCAGACATCTTCTGTGTGCATCTTTCTAAATGTTGTCTCACCAGAACCTGTCCTGCCTCCATTGCCCTGCCTAACACTCATTCCACATATCTGTGAATTTAGAGAGACATCCCAGGTCTCTCTTGTGTTGCATGAATAAATAAACATGAAAAGGAACCGGGGAGAAATTTACTCCTTTGGGTCAAGGCAAAGGGCCCAGATGTTTTACATTCACCTGTTCAGAAAGCATTTACTGAATGCCAAGTGTCCAGATATGGAAAGGGTGACAAAGAAGGATTAGGCAAGGCTCTGTCCTCAAGGACTTTACAATCTAGAGGAGAAAGAAAGAAAAAAAAAAAAAAATCCAAGCCCAGGGGAATATCTGAGTCCAAACAAGTTACATGGAAATGTTAAAAATAGAGACATTTCCAGGAATGTCCAAGTATAGTGGTGAAATGAGTGCCCAGTGGGCAGAGGTCTTGCACCACAACACCTGAAAGCTGTGTTCTCTATCCCAGAGCAAGTCCATTGCTTCATTGTCAAATTAGGTCTTAGACCCACATTTGATGACTGTAGGCTGCAGGACACCAAGCTTGACCCTCAGTGTCAGGATCTGCTTGCTGCTTGATGTCCTGTTGGGAAGGGAGATGTGGACAAAGAAGGTCCTCAGGGCAACCTCCCAGTAAAAGGTCCTGGAGAGAGACGGTTAGAGCGACGTCACAAGGAGAAAGATAAGACCTCCCAAAGTTGAGGAAGGGATATAGTGTGGCGGAAGAGACACTTGACCAATGAAGGGGTGAGTGTAGAAAGATGGGAGGGTTTAGGCATGAAGATGGAAGAAGGATGTTATGCTAGGTGAGGTGAGCAGCCAGGATCTCTGAGAGTGCCAGGATAATGTATGTCCTGACAATAGCGAAACAGTGGCAAACAAGGGTGTTTGGCTAAGACATACTTATCGTGTAACTGACTGAGGGGACAATCTGTGATTTATAGCCAGAACACAATAGCATTTAGATCATGGAAGCTGTAGAAATATTAGCAATATCCACTGCCCATGGCAGCAATATCTTTCCTGAGTTTATCAGCACCCCCCCCACCTTCTTTCCTTCCGCCCCACCCCTTTTGTGGAGCACTTGCCAGACAGTGCACCCTGGGCTTGGCGCTGAGATTACACAGAAGGATAAGACTCAGGTCCCTCTGCTTTCCCAGAGCTCACACGTAGAGAGGGAGACCAACAGCCACAGATCCTACAGGGTGCTACAGCGGTGGAAGGTGAACAACGTGAGGCGAGCGTGAGGGAAGGTGCCCCCTTTGAGTGGGTTTGAGAGGCTCCTCTGGTTTATGATTCTACAAGAAATGTCTCATTGAAAATGATGGGCTGTAGAGATGGCTTGGTGGTTAAGAGCACCGACTGCTCTTGCAGAGGACCTGGGTTCAATTTCCGGCACCCACATGGTGGCTAAGAACCGTCTTTAAGCCGGGTGTGGTGGTGCACGCCTTTAATCTTAGCACTTGGGAGACAGAGGCAGGCAGATCTCTGTGAGTTCAAGGCCAGTCGGGACTATAGGGAGATCCTGTCTCAAAAAAAAGAAAATGATTCATCTGTCTGTCTATCCTCCCTCCATAATCTGCTGATCTATCTATCATTGATTTAGCTATCTGTCCGTCTGACTGGCTATCTACCTATCTGTCATCTATCTATTCAAAATGCATAAACTTCCCTTTGAGGCAGGCTCCTTTTCTTGCTACAGGGACAGTCCAGCTACCAAATACCATTTCTTAAGGTAAAAGCTGAGTATGGGGGCTGGAGCCCTTTCCCTGGGCGTCTTTGAAAACAGTATTGTTTTTTATTTATTTATTTATTTTGTATGTGTATGAATGTACTGTCTGCATGTAGGTTTGTGCACCTGTGTCGTGCAATGCCACGGAGGTCAGAAAAGGGTGTCGGATTCCCCTGGAACTGGAGTTAAAGACGGTTCTTAGCTGCCATGTGGGTGCTAGGAATTGAACCCGGGTCCTCTGCAAGAGCAGTCAGTGCTTTTAACCGCTAGGCTATCTCTCCAGCCCTGAAAACTGTATTGTTAAGCTGCTGAAATGGCTCAGTCAACAAAGGTTCTTGCCATGAAGCCTGAAAACCTGAGCTCTGAAAACCTGAGATCCACGGGGGGAGGAGATAACTGATTCTTCTGAGTTGTCCTCTGACCTCGACACATGTACTGTGTGGCATGAACACACCACACACACACACACACACACACACACACACACACGCATGCACACACACACACAGAGGCACATGTAATTTAGACAAACATTAGGATTGTTCTTGCTTCAAAGGCCGTGTAGTTTTGCTGAAAGGTGGAGAGGCCTTTCAGGCTCCCACGCACCTTCTTTCGTGAATTGTCAAGAACAGTTAAGTCCCCTTGAGCCCTGGGCAGTTGGTCCCCTTCCAATACCAGGCCTGACTGCCCATGCCACAAACTGGCAGGACAGCCATGGAGGGGGCATTTCTATGGTTACAGGTCACTGCACCCACTGTAACAGTTCTATTAGAAACTGCCAACTCTGTACTGAGAGTCACATCAGGCTTATAATCACCCATAACTGACATCAAGAGCCCCAAATCCAAAAGATGCTTCATTATGTAGCTTGCATTTTCTATGTTCTAAAGCTTCTGATCTGTTTCCAAGTGAAAGGAAATGAAGCTTGCTCCATTTCTTAGTAAAGTCTGCCTCTGTAACATAAAATTCTCAAGTTAAATCTCAAGTCCTTCATGAATGTCAGGGCTTTTGAGGTGATTTACAGCTACCCTTCACAGCCAAACAGCAGTTACCCAAGTTGTACATATTTAGCAGGTTCAGTGTGTTCATTTTTATTTTGGAATTTTAAGTGTCTTGGATAAAAGTTCCTAATTGCCTTAACAATATTGAATAAGTAGGCTCAATTCCAAGGTGCTGGTTAACCCTGCTGGAAAATCTCCAATCTCTAATTCTTTATCCTACCAGGACACTTCCCAGGTCTATAAACAGGTAGACAATGCCTGGTAGCATTTGTTCCCTAGGTGACTCATTCCATAAAGGCTTCCATTTACACTGTCAGAAGCTACCTAGACTTTGTTTCTTAATTAAATGCAAGTAAAATAGTTTATTCCCTTTCTACTTTCCCTAAGGGGTAGACATCAATGACTACCATCAAAGTAATGTTAATGCTATATAAAAGTTTTATGTGGGGAGAAGAACAGAAATGCTCCATGTATGTTCTTTTACATTTTTCATATTTGCTTTGTAAATATAACAACCAAACTCATACAATCAGCAGTTCTATTAGGATTATGATCAGAGATCATTATAATCAGAAAGCATGAAACCTGAAACAGAAGCCAGTTGGTTTAGCCTTGACTTGGACATTTACCATGTGATCATGGGCAAGTTGCTTGATATTTTTGGTGGCCTCGATTTCTTCATCAATAAAATGGGATCATGATGGCGTATATCACATATGTAACATACGTAAAACAGTCACTGCATATGGTCAGTGTTCTTCAAGAAATTATAATGATGAATGAATAAATCATTAAACTACTCAACACCAGGCAGACAAGACAGCTTCAGAAACTCTAATATTTATTTATTTATTTATTTATTTATTTATTTATTATTTTTATTTTTTTTTATATTTTGGTCTTTTCAAGACAGGGTCTCCCTGTGGCCCCAGCTGTCCTGGAACTCACTCCGTAGACCAGGCTGGCCTTGAACTCACAAAGATCCGCCTGCCTCTGCTTCCCAAGTGCTGGGATTAAAGGCGTGCGCCACCACGCCCTGCAAGAAACTCTAATTTTTAAATAGGAAAGGATGATACAGCAGAGAGCATGGAATGGTGTCTGATATATAGTGAGTGTTCAATGTTAGCAATTAGTAACATGGGCACCTGGTTTTGTTTGTTTTGATTGACACTGACTCTCATTGCTGCCATTCAGGGAGGATAGGGTCAGCCCAGTCTCAGGTCAGAAGAATCCTCAGCTGATGCTGTGAGTTGATAAAGTCATTCTGACACATGGCCACTAAGTCGAATCCTATTTCAGGTTGCTTCTGTGTTTCCTTCTCATCTTCACTCTATGACTGAGTCTTGAGGTCATATTCAACCTTTAAAACTGTGGTTCCTTAGTACAAGTGGACTGTGTGAAAATCTCAAATCTGAAAAATGTCCCAAATCCAAGTCTTTTTGAGCATTAACATGGTGGTGCTGGTATAAAATTCCACACCTGACCTCAAGGGATGGGTCATAGTCAATATATGAAATCACCTTCAGGCTGTGTAAGCCATATATGAAAATGAGATGAATTTTGTGATTGGGCTATCCCCAAGATCCATAATTATGAATATGCAAATAATCCCAAATCCCAAAACAAATCCAAAACCTTTCTAATCCCAAGCTTTTCAGATAAGAGATTCTCACTTCTGCTCTGTGCATAAGGAGTCAGGAGTACCAATGATGAACAGTGAAGACACCATTAATCATGCTGGTCCCATGGTCACTGAGCTCACAGAGCATGTCCAAAGTGTGTTGAAAAGTGGCTGGGGACTGGTACCAAGATACTGCCTTCTGCCAAAGACTCCAAATCAGAGAAGACAATCTTTTCATTGAGGATTCTTTTTTTTTTTTTTTTTTTTTCAAGACAGGGTCTCCCTGTAGTCCCAGCTGTCCTGGAACTCACTCTGTAGACCAGGCTGGCCTTGAACTCACAAAGATCCACCTGCCTCTGCTTCTCAAGTGCTAGGATTAAAGGCATGCACCATGGCGGCCGGTTTCATTGGGGATTCTCAGTGAATAGACATTTTTGGAAAAAAAGACTATTAATTTTGGAAATGATGTTGGTGGAATATTATAAATTGAGTTTGAATGGAATTTTTTCCTGGTAAAAATTAATGTATTATTCTATACTGAATTAGAAGCAAGCTTCTGCTAGATGTTGCTTTGTCTAAGTACTCATATGTCACTTGAGATGTGTATTTCTCGTTTGATAATATTAGAGATTACTGTATACTTTTGAAGTTTCAGCCCCTGTGCGAGCTTAATGGATAAAAATAGGACCCCAAACCTGTACTTTTCTGTATCTGGCCTTTTAACATTTTAGGAAATGAAAAGGTTCAAACAGGTGGCTGATATATTTCCTAATGTCTACCCTGAAATTTTATAAGCACAATGTGATTGAGGCTAATTTACCTTTGGAGGTAGAGAGACGAGAAGATCCTGATAAATTCAGATAAAGTGTAATGAAAATGCTTAGCAGTCGAAGGCCTGACAAGGTTCAGAAGGTTTGCAAGTACAGAATCCTTATAAGTGGAAGATGAGAAGGGATGTTAGTGACAGTAACCAAACAGTTGATAACATTTATTCTCCCAAGGGCTGAGTTAAGTGAATCTACAAAATGGTTTTGCAATACAAAGGGTAAAATGAAACTGGAGAACCTTTCAGAAGAAAGCTAGTCATCTCTGCAGGGCGAAAGCTTCAAACATGTTTCATGTCAGACTATATAAAAAATATATTTGTCAGGATAGAAATTTCCACTCTGACACATACTTGGCATAATAACCTATACAAGGCACAGATTATTCTAGCTGACTCCCATCATGCACTGAAGACTGGTCTTACCAAAACCCCACATAGCTAGAAACCTAGTGACGAGACACATTCCCAGTGAGCAACTTCTAAAGACGGATGGAACACAACCAGCCCAAGTAACTGCTTTATCCCTCCTTTCAATCATTAACTCACTCATTAGATGAGTAATCCCAATGCATTCTTGAGTACTCCTTCCTTAATCGACCTGTTTATTGAGCAAGAACAATGCAAACTTGGCCCTGAAGAACTTGTGAGACAGATCTTGCTTTTTAATAAAAATAGTCTTCCCACCTTGGATATTTGGGTAATCAAAGATCAAACTACAAAGCAATGAGATTTAAATTTCAAAATTCTACCTAAAACGCAGGCCATGAAGCCATAAAAGCAGGGGACAAAATCAATGAAAAATCGGTGAAAAATCCATGTCTAGGGTCTTGAGTCAGGATTCATTCCCTTTCAAGGTTGACATTTTCTTTCCTGGTACCATGTTGGATTAACCTTTTTTCTGGCAAGATGTGAATGAATATCCACAGTCCAACTTAGCTTTCTTTTTTTTTTTTTTTTTTTGGCGGTTCTCAGCCTCAGCCTTTAACGGCTGCGCTATCCCTCCAGCCCTCATTGGGCTTTCTTATACAGCATGGGTGAGGGATGAATTACAGGAGTATGAGTGATCCTTAAACAGCTACACCACCACGAAGTCCCAGACCATCGTGGATGGGCTCACAGAAGCTGCATTATGGAGTACCCGCAAGCTAACCTTCCATGTTCACTGTACTCTCTACTGCTTCCCAAGATCACTTGTAAATGTGTGTGTGTGTGTGTGTGTGTGTGTGTGTGTGTGCGTGTGTGTGTGTGTGTGTGTGTGTGTGTGTGTGGTTTGAGGTGAGGAGGGATTGCTAGAATCCTAGGTAAGGAGCCTGTGACACTTGCTCTTCTTTCTACCACAGAGACCTATCATAGTAATTAGTTCCCATGGCACCGGGGAGAACATGTTATGTACAGAAGCAAAGAGGCCATGCTATAACATAACCCATGTTTCCTCTGATTCTACACGGGACATATATGAAGAGTGATTAAAAGCTGACAAAAGGGGGCTGGAGAGTGATGGCTCAAAGTTCAAGAGCACTGGCTGTTTGTGCAAAGAACCTGGGCTCTATTCCCAGAACCAATATGGCAGCTAACAAATGTTCATCACTCCAGTTCCATGAGATTCAATGCCCTCTTCTGGCCTCCACAGACATTGCACAACATAGGTGCACTCATATACATGCAGGCAAAAATACTCATTCATACACAAACAAATAATACATGAAATATTTTTAAAAACTGAAACTAAACAAACAATAAAGGCTAACATATTGCCTATCTTGAAATAATCATTCAAAACAACAAAAGCCTAGTTCTAATATAAAGCCTGTGATCAGTTAACTTCTTTATTTTCTTCTGTCAAGAAATAGCTAAAACAAAGGGGGAAAAATCTGTTTTTAGAGTGTATTTTACTGTGTTCCTGTTAAAATACAACCATAACAAAAAAAAAAAAACCCCAGCAACTCTACCTGGATGTTATTTGTTTAAGCATGTTTGATTTTTTTTTTTAAGTTGAGCTAAAAATGTTTTTCCCTGGCATGTTTGAAAGGGCATTTAAAGTAAAATAAAAATAAACATTACTTAAAAAAGTTATAGTCATCAGACCTGGAACAGAACACAGAAAATAGATGGAGGAAGTGAATTTTAGGGCCTGTGCAGAAGTCTTCCTATTTTGATTGCTCTAAATAGATGCGGAAAAATAAATTGAAAGAAAAAAGTACATTTCTACCCTGCATAAGTAAGGAATGAAAAACTATTCCTCACTTATGATCACAAAATAGTTTTTCCTATTGTTATAAACCAAATTCTGTTCCTAAGACTTACAATAATTATATAAGACTCTTATTTGTGCCAGACTTTCTCTCATTTGGCATTTTCTTGACATGACTGAACTTAGAAATCTTAGGGGAAGGGAGCATGAAGAACCATTTGCTGTAGAATACTGACTGTAATTAAATTTGACTTGCAGTTTCCTTTTAAGTGAGAAAAAAACCTAAGAATTTTAGCACAGAAAGGGTTCCCCCTTTGGATAAAAGAATCCTTTATGTTTTGGGGTAATTCATAAATTCCCTGAAAACATTAAGCTCACTTCTTTATGCTTGTGAATTTTTCTGGGAAGAAGGCATGACATTTTAATTTTCTAAAAGATACCATACATGTCTATTAATATTATATACAAATATATCTATACATGCACACAGACATATATTTATATGTAATTATATAATTCTTTAAAAATCTATGAAATAAGAATTATCTTGATATCCATTTTACAGATAATATGTTGAGGTCTGGAAAAGGTAAATGAGTCAAATGTTATTTAGACAACTTATTTCCTAAGTTAGCAATTGTTTCACTAAATGCTAAGGGACAAAGCCAAGATCCAAATCTCACTGAGAACCAAAGTGGAACTTGCAGTAGCAGCACACAGGGATGTATGGACTGCTTCTGTTTTTTATTTTTTGTTTTTTGCCTCCCCGCTCTTGTGCATGTGGATGGATTTCCTGGCATTGCATACTCTGATGCTTTCATTTCCTGAGGGTAACTAAAGAATGGGATGTTTGGGCTGGAGAGATGGCTCAGGGGTTAAGAGCACTGACTACCTGCTCTTGCTGAGGACCCAGGTTCAAATCCCGGCACCCACATTGCAGGTAACAACATCTGTAATTCCAGTTCCAGGAGATCTGATGCCCTCTTCTGACATCCGTGGACACTGGTGCACTTACATACATGCAGTCATAACATTCATACACATAAAATAAAAATAATTAAAATATTAAAAAGAATGGGATGTTCATGCTTCCATCCTAAGCAGCCCAAAGAGAATCTATGGTCTTCCCTCAGTGCAAGTGCATCTCTGTCATCCCCAGCCAAACACTGAGTTTCATGAAATTTCATTACCAACCATACAACACATCATTTGAAAGCACATGGATTGTGCGCCGTTTTCTCCAAAGATGTCATACTAACCCACAAATCAAGGTTGAGGGGAATCTGTCTTGACACTTCTTTTTGTCAAAAATCAACTTCCTTAAATACTATCTTCCTTTGCAAGGTTCAGATACAGTTCATTCCTTGGAGCCTCAGGATGACAAATCACCACAATGATGAGAAATACTCTGGCAGTGGTTTTCCCTTGCTGAACTTTGATAATACATGCAAATTTGAAAACTTCATTTGTTAATTTGTTATATGCATATATATAAGCATACTTTCAGTTAGACTTGGAAGTAAAATTACTTAAACATCATAATCAAACTGTCCAACAGCATGTTGTTTCATCTACAAACTCCTTGACAACATTATTTCCAAGAGTCATATTCGAAATATTTAAAAATCAGCATGGCATGCCCTTAGGCCAATCAGACTAGACTTGTATTGATATAAACAACTGGCACACTGAGGTGGGGGCATCCCGGGTGAATTCTAGCCCTGGTTAGGCTGGGTGCCCTGTTTCCTCCATGGGCAGAAGCAACAATCTTGAGGTGAGGAGACCCAGCCTCTGAGAAGTTGAGAGGTGGCCTTGTCCACCAGCGAGTACAGGGTGGGTGAAAGATTCAAGTTCAGGTTTTCTAATCTCAGCATCTCCTCCCATTACACTAGCATTCAATGTGCTCTCAGGGAGACTCTGGGGCCCTGGTATATCAGACAGCAAAGCTATTAGGACTACTCAGGAGATGATCTATTTAGACACCCTTTAGGAGTCCTAGGAGCCTATGGGATAGGTGAGCTCTGGTCTCAAGCTTTCTAAAGCACTGGCACTTCTCAGAACAGCTTTACTACAATGGTGGCTCTGGATAATGGAATGGAATTTGACTTCAGATGATGGGAGCGAAGGCGAAAATTATGGAAGCATTTTCAAGCAAAAGGTAATTCTAAGGCAAGGCCTCAGCTCAATCGTCTGTGCTGTTTGATTATATACTTTCCCAGAAGAACCATTCCTTGAGTCCCAGTCAGCATTCTGCATGGTCCATGGACAGACCAGGACTTTATTAGGATGGGGCACAGTGGTAGGGCAGAAATGAGGGTGTGAAAACCCATGAGCTACAATCATTTGCAGACTCATCAGTATTTTCTATAATGATGAGACCTGGCCTGAGAAATTATTATGTTTCTCCTCATCTCTCTCCCCTCTTTTCTCACACCAAGGATACATTGGGCAGGAGGAAGGAAGTACAGAAGGTACCTGGGTGACGCCAGGGTGCGACCATCTCCTGTTATAGGCTCAACATAAGATGCCTATCTACCTGGCAGTCTCCAATGCATTATCAGTACTTGTTTAAACCTTTACTGACCAATGAGTGAGTGAATGAATGAATTCATGAACAAGTAAAACAATGAGTGAAGGAGCTAGTAATTGAGTGAAACAGTGAGTAGAAAATAGGTGTGTGATTCCGTGGACATGGCCAGAAATAGTCTTAAGTTGCTGAGGCCCCTTTGGCAGAATGAATTGCTAAGGGACACTCAGATCATAGCATCTTCCTCTGGGGTTTGCTGAGGACTGATTGGCTAGGACTGGAATTCTGCTCATGTTTAAAATTGGCAGCTATGTCTTCCGTGTCAGGGAACCTAGCACAAGTCACTTAAAGATCAGTATTTGTTGATGTATAAAATCAAGATTTTAGCAAGTCAAACTTTCCCCTTCAAATATTTTGGGTTTTCCATTTTTAAGGACCATCAGGAAACATAGAACCCAAAATCTGGGGCAAGAAATGAATGATGAGGGACTTCCTGGGAAGAATTAGGGGCCATATTTGAGGCTTCCAAGTCATCTCATTAACCAGGGAAGCTGCTCCCTGTAGTATTAACTCTCCAGGAAGAGATGAGTGAAAAACCAAGGCAACCACTCTTTCTCTCCAGAAGAGCCAAGTACAGCCAGTCTGGGGGGTGTAAGCTGTGTGCACTGGAAAAAGCATTTGGTCACCAGCTACTTTCAAAAGTGTACCGTCCCAGTGGAGTGAGCAAATGTCCTGAGTGAGAGACCTTATAATAAATCAATCATCAGAGACTGTGGACCATATGAGCTTAGCTGTGGGAGAAACTGGCAGCTACTGTAATTGGCGTGCCTGGAAAGAGTGGGATAGTCAGAAGGGAGACTCCTGCATGCCTGGGAAGAGTGGGATAGTCAGAAGGGAGACTCCTGCATGCCTGGGAAGAGAGGGATAGTCAGAAGGGAGACTCCTGCATGCCTGGGAAGAGTGGGGTAGTCAGAAGGGAGACTCCTGCATGCCTGGGAAGGCAGGATAGTCAGAAGGGAGACTCCTGCATGCCTGGGAAGAGTGGGGTAGCCAGAAGGGAGACTCCTGCATGCCTGGGAAGGCAGGATAGTCAGAAGGGAGACTCCTGCATGCCTGGGAAGAGTGGGGTAGTCAGAAGGGAGACTCCTGCATGCCTAGGAAGGCGGGATAGTCAGAAGGGAGACTCCTGCATGCCTGGGAAGAGTGGGGTAGTCAGAAGGGAGACTCCTGCATGCCTGGGAAGGCAGGATAGTCAGAAGGGAGACTCCTGCATGCCTGGGAAGAGTGGGGTAGCCAGAAGGGAGACTCCTGCATGCCTGGGAAGGCAGGATAGTCAGAAGGGAGACTCCTGCATGCCTGGGAAGAGTGGGGTAGTCAGAAGGGAGACTCCTGCATGCCTAGGAAGGCGGGATAGTCAGAAGGGAGACTCCTGCATGCCTGGGAAGGTGGGATAGTCTGAAGGGAGACTCCTGCATGCCTGGGAAGGCGGGGTAGTCAGAAGGGAGACTCCTGCATGCCTGGGAAGGCGGGATAGTCAGAAGGGAGACTCCTGCATGCCTGGGAAGGCGGGATAGTCAGAAGGGAGACTCCTGCATGCCTGGGAAGGCGGGATAGTCTGAAGGGAGACTCCTGTCTTTTGCCCTGGCTATCTGGACTGCTGAAACACGGCATCCCAGGGAACTGGAATTTCCTCCCAGGAATCCCATTCTCAAAGATGAAAAGGCTGAAACCTGGTGCCAGTAAGAGCAGGAATTTGTCTGTCAAAAAGGGGAAGGGATTTCGCAGAGCACAGGCAACTTGTCAGGTCTCCTCACAGAAGACACTAGTGGAGGGAAACAACAATGGTTTGATGATGGTGGGGCCACGGTTAGACCAGAACTACTCAGTTATACATACAGGTCACCTTCTATGTAAACCTAACCCTCATGGTAGGACGAGATGATGAATTTGGAGGAGTTACTACTCTGTGGCTCTCTTTTCAATGTGGTCACATTGAATAAATATCCCTTTTCTGCTTTTTAAAAAACTATTAATTAGCTTATCAAGGATAGGTGTCCAAGCCTGATATGCTAGGGCTGCCAGGGTACAGGCTCTGCCCCTAACTCTGGCAATACTACTTTGCTTTACAATGGCACTAAGTAAGAGACTTTTACCAATTACCACCCTCAAAAGACTGGCCACCACCTGGCCCTGGCTAGCCACCTGACAGGAAGGCACTACAAGATGCCAAAAAACCAAAGGCTCTTAAGTGTTGTTCAGAAATGAAAATGGCCCTAAATTATAACCAGAAATGGAAATGTGCCTGGGAGGAGGGGGACGTTCTGCAGTCTCGAATGTGCAAGGTGCAAACAAACAGTTTATGACCGTGGGCGAAGGTTCTCAGAGCAAAGAATGTCCATTTCCATCAGATTAATGTCTAGCTTGGGAAAACAATTACCTGCCTGAGACCTCGGGAAAGCAAAGCTTCCTGGTTTTTCTGCCAGGAAGAAAGACTATAAAACAAGAGCTGAGAATCTCCCAACAAAATTTTAGAGTTTTATCCAAACAGCTGCAGTTCACCTTTGAGGGCCCCAGACTCATTGCATCTGATGGATGTTGCAACACCAAGTTCGAGCTCTCCCCTGCCTGGTGCCAAGAGCTGGCCCCCAGGGAAAAAGCGAGAACAGTTGCTCTCTTAATCAGAGCAGAAAACAACCCCCCCCCCCCAAATTCTCCCTGCTTCGTTGTGAAATTGTCACTGTGCCTTTGAGGAGCGATTAAAATCCAAGCCATGTCAAATTTAAAGGGCAGGTTCCCAGGCAGGGAAGGGGAGGGGGTTGGAAAGGAGTGAGCCAGTTGTAGAGACTTTATGGAGGATTTGGGGATCACAAAAGTCATGGGACTTGATTCAATTAAAATGGAAAAAGCAGCAGGACACAGTTTTAAAGTAATCTTCAATACAGCAGAAAGAATATTCGGGTTTGTTCTTTACTTCCGTCCCTGAGCCCAGTTTGGGGATCTCTGTGCAGACTTCCTAAAGCTCAGCATGGGTTGCAGCGGCTGTTTTTGCCTATTCTGCTTCTCTAACTACACAAAGACTGTGCCCTGGAGAGCAGGAGAGTGGTCCTCCCATCAGTGGGAAGTCTGTTAGTGCTCAGCAAAGCTGCTGGAGTGGAGATAAGAAAAACAGGCAGGTAAGAGAAACATGCACATGAGTTCTCAAGCCATGGGCAGAAAAATACAGAAATTGTAATGGGCCATGAGCCGGCAGCTGTGGTTTGGCAGCCCTGCAAGGTTCTCAGATCCACATAATGGGGTACAGGGGGGAGGTGAGGGGATGAATGCTCCAACTGCACCTTAGGAATGGGGCACAGTTCAGCACAGGTCCTGGGTCTGTACCTTTTGTGAATATCAGCGGTGGTCTTTGGGTGGAGAGGGACATTGAAGAAATAGACTTTTAGTGAAGAGAGTTCATCAAGGGCTAGAGAGATGGCTCAGTGGTTAAGAGCACTGGCTGCTCTTCCAGAGAACCCAGGTTCAGTTCCCAGCACCCACATGGCCGTTTACAAATGTCTATAACTCTATTTCTGGGTGGCGTGACACCCTCTTCTGGCTCCCATGGGCTTTGTACAACACAGGCACACTTACATACATGTAGGCAATACACTCATACACATTAAATAAAAATAATAAAATAGTTTTTAAAAAGAAGAGTCTCAAGTCTGTTCCTCATTTCTAAGATCAGGACAGTCACAGTACCTGGCTCCTGAGGAGGAAGCTTGGCAATGAGTGAATGGCCCAGATGCACTTAGAATGTAGCAGGACACATAGGTAGATGTTAGATCTCAATACTGGCCTTATGTTCTGGCTGACCAGTCATTTTAACTTTCTGTTTCGTCACTGGATGAGATTTCTACATCTTGACATGTGTCAAAATGGTGCTAGGATGAATGTTAAAATGAAATGTATTCTTTCATTCACGAAAGACTGCAGGCCTTCATTTTGGGAAGCATATGGCACTCTACACTATCATTTAAACACAGAGCTTGACACTACTTCTTGAAAAATCTTTCCATTTCTGCCTTCCAAATCCACTAATGATCCCTAGCTGTGATTTTTGGAATCTTTGACCGGCTATGAAAAATGAGTCTTAGTAGTATAAAGATAAATGTCGTTTAATGAAGTTGTTTTCTGAATTGATCAGAGCACCCAGGCAGATAGCTAAGAGCAGGAAAGAGAGAGGTTAAAATCTCATGACCAAGAGAAGCTCTTCGTGTTGCTAGGAATTCTTGTTCTTAAGCAAAAATTGCAGCAGGAATCCTCCTCCCCTTTGTGAACTGGAAAATAAAGGGCTCCAGCTCCCTTGTTCCACAGGGGCTCCTGGGGCCACACTGGTCCCCTGGAGAGAGAGGAGGAGGGGGAGGCAAGGGCTGTCGGCCCACTGCACCCCAGGCTTAGTCTCCATGGTGTTTTCCACTTTCCCAGGCCCACCACGGCAACGGAATGATTCACTGTCAGCCAATGAGGGGCTGCCCTTGGTGGGAACTCTGCCTGGAGCAGCAATGTGGACTGAAGCTCCATTGCTGGGTAGGCATCTCCAGTAACGCTCCTAGACCCCTGCTAGAGATGGGGTTCCTTGACTCAACTCCCACAGCTCATGCAGTAGCGATGGGCAGGCACATGCTTCTTCCTATTACAGCTGCAGCAGATCCAATAAGCAGTAAATCCACCCAGGGCTCTTGGACTCCAGCATTCTTTTTTTTTTTTTTTTTAAATTAGTTTTTATTGATGCTTTGTGCATTTCATACATTTTTTCCAATTCAGTTCAGGCTTATTTCCCTTTCCCTCCCCCCCCACTCCCACCCCATCCCAGATCATGCATTCTGCCATAACTGTCCTGCATCTTTCTCTCAGTTTTTTTTTTTTCATTTTTAGCTATAAGTGATAATCCATGAGTACAAGCATCCTTCATGCAAAACCTATCTGCAGGCTGTTGGACTCCAGCATTCTAACAAGACCCAGTGGAAACATGTCTACAAGCAGCCACTTTGACTCATTGTGAGTCAAGGGACTTTTCATGCCTTTGCACATAAATAGGACCCCTGAAAAGGAGCTATTTTATCAGGTACCCCAGAGCTGATCACCGGGGCTTTCAGAGGAATCAAATACAGAAAGGGAGAAAGACGACTCATTTCAGCCTCTACATTCAGAAATGCAAACGTTCTATCCTCCTTGGGTGAGGTTACTAATTTGGAGGGCGCCACTTTTAGATTTCATCTCAGTTTGACTTGTAAATGAAAGGTGGAGCCTTATTAAAAGGACTTTGCTGGGTGGCCACTGGTTCCAGCCTGTCTCATAGACCCCCGCCCCCACCTTTACCATGAGGAGGTGACACAGCTGACTGAAGTCATTAGAAAGAAAAAAACATGGCTGGGCGTGGTGGTGCACGCCTTTAATCCCAGCACTCAGGAGGTAGAGGCAGGTGGATCACTGTGAGTTCAAGGCCAGCCTGGTTTACAGAGTGAGCTCCAGGCCAGCTGGGACTAAAGGGTACAGAGTGAGCTCCAGGCCAGCTGGGACTAAAGGGAGACCCTGTCTTAAAAAGACCAAAAAAAAAAAAAAAAAAAAAAAAAAAAAAACCATGAAGCAATCAAGCAGTGGATGGCAGGAGACTCCTTCAGCTTCATAAATCTGCCTGCTCAGTTCTGAGGTCCCCGATCCTGTGGCTTCCGACCTGCAGAGATCTTCTCAAGTATTGAGGGTCTCAGAATGACCAGGACAGCTTGAAGAAAGAACAGATGTTGGGTATTCCATGAAGCCAGGCATCTGTGATTTTATTTATTTAACTTATCTTAAAAATTTTAATACAGGGCTCTCCTTGTAGCTGGCCTGGGACTCACTATGTCGACTAGGCTAGCCTCCATCTCACAGAGATAAGCCTGCTTCTGCCTCCCAGTGTGCCACCATGCCAGGCCATTTATTTATTTACTTATTTTTTATTTATTCTTCTAAACCAGTGTCTCAGCACCACTTTCATGACAATGGAAAGAATCAGTTGATCAGAAGAACGGGGAAACGTGAATGAAATAGAGATAAATTTCCTCTAATGCTTATGATTTTTTTTTTTCTTTTTGAGACAGGGTTTACCTGTAGCTCCAGCTGACCTGGAACTTGCTATGTAGATCAGCCTGGCCTCCATCTCATAGAGACCAGCCTGCCTCTGCCTCCAGAATACTGGAATTAAAGCTTTACACCACCCTGCCTGGCTCAAGGCTCATGATTCTTTTTTTAAAATTTTTATTTATTTATTTTATGTGTATGAATGTACTGTCTGCATGCAGGTCTGTGCACCCGTGTCGTGCAATGCCGCAGAGGTCAGATCTAGGCCATCTCTCCAGCCCCAAGGCTCATGATTATTAAGCTTCCACTTGCAAAGGACCTGGCATGTGCCTAACTTTACTCCCCTTCTACCAAATCCAAATGGAAACCCTGTTCTTTTCAAGAGGAACCAGAACTCAGGGACGCTTGAGGGGCCCTGAGTTAGGGGTCCTCATCTAGGAAGTAATTCCTGTGATGTTTCGAAAGAACAGACATGAGAAATCCTATCCTTGGTAGGTAGAGCCTGGATTTGAGTCCAGGGGCAGAGGCTGGGCAAGTGATCACTGTTCCTGTGGAGAGTGCCCGGCAGCCTGGGGTGGTGCTGCCCCACTGCACCTGGCCAGCTCTGGGCTTTTTCTTTTCTTTCCTTTCTGGTTTCATTCTTTTCCTCCTTCCTTGCTTTGTCTCCCTAATTCTCCCCTGTACAGCAATCATATTCAACCTTGCTAACAGTGAAATCACCTGGTGGGTTCTGGGTCATATGGCAAGGCATAATGGCAAGCTGGTTTGGGCTATGGCTGGGACATCAGGCTCGTTTGGAACTCTGGGGCGGTTCTAGTGTACAGCCAAGGTCAGAAGCCATGCCTTTCTAAGACCTGCCAGCCACAGCCTGCAGAAGCAAGAGATCCATCTGGACATGTTCACATTAACAAGGTGGCTGACCAATAGCCCACTGCTGTAAGCAGGACACCATAAAGAACCCCACGTAATGCCAGAGACAGTCCAAACTCATCACCCATGTGCAGAAGAAACAATTACAACAGCAACAACAATAACAACAAACCTCCGCTACCATGATCTGACTCCTGATGCCTGGTGGGTAAAGTGTCTTCTAGGCTGCCTCTGCTGAGGGACTCTACTGTTCTCTTGGGATCAGGGGATGCCCATGGGTGGGTGACAGGAAGGAAAGCAGCTACCACAGCTGCCCTGCACACTGAACAGTCTGAAACAAGGAGTGGACTGTGCAAATGCCACTCTCCCAGGGAGATCCATGCCATAAAGCAGACTATAAAACTGGCTTCATTGGCTCATTCTGCACCAGCCCCCCCCCCCCAGTTTTATTGCTCACACAGCATTCATACTCTGAGAAGGAGAGAAAAGTTTGCATAGGGCTCTGCTTCATACCAGTCTCCTTAAGGAAATATTGTACAGTGCAATAAAACCTCATGTGCCTACTTGGGGCATTTGCAGACAAGAACACCTCATTGCAAAAGGATTCCTTACATAATGTAGACCATGGCCTTCAGGGTAAGAAGTAGGTTGGAAGCAGCTTCCTAAGCTATCTGAAGTCTTCTCCAAACAGTTAAAATCATGATACTGAAGTGCTAAGCAGGTTGTGTGCCCCATGGGATCACAAATAAACACAGATCACACTGAACATGGAGCTTTTGGACCTGCTACCTGCCATGGACCATGAACTGCTGGGGAAGGTTAAAAAACATGGTAGATGGGAGTGCAGAAGGCATACGCTGCTTATGCCCCAGGGCAAGCCATCAGAGAAGGTAAGAAGTGACCTCTCCAGGCAAGCCCCTACTTCAGGATATGGGCCAAGAAGAAGGAAGAAAAGGGCAGATAGAGTAGATCTGCCCCTGTGTAATACTTACCGAGGAAATCAGGCATTCTGTTGGAGCCGTTGTCATCCTGGATTGCAGGAAGGATCATACGAGCTGGGCCACTACTGAGAGGAGCCCAGGGGGCATGGATGAAGCTGGTTACTTAGGGACATGGTGGGCTTCACTTTCTGGGATGGAGCTGCAGATAGTGCCTCCATACGGCCACTAGCTTGTAGTTGTACTACAAGCTGAAGCTGCTTAGAAATTAGAGAAACTTCAAAGCCACCAAGAAGTAAACTGACGATGGAAGAGATGACTGAAGGCAAGAGGTGGCATTGGGATCACTGTTTGTGTGACAAGAATTCAGAGGACAGTTCAGAAGACAGGGATGTCATGACAGCACCCTGTGTGTGGTGTGGGGGCCTTGGACAAATGTGTCTGTGAACTGCATTTAGATATCTGTAACAAGACGGTCTCGGCAGTAAACACTTGTCTGGAAAGCACGCCTCTGCTCCCTTCGTGGACCCATCTCTTGTGTACATTAAGCAGTGTAATTTATTTTAGCAAGAATAACCACACTCCTCTTGTGTTGCCCTACTTTTAAAGACAGCTTGCTGCAGAGCACTAACACTCTTATTCTGCCATGCAAGGAGCTTGCATTCGAGCCCTGCCCCCACAAACACTGGCTGTCTCCAGGACCACACAGACACAGATATATGCAGTCAGAGCCAAGAAGGAAAAGGCACCTTAGAGAAACAGAGTAGATCCCAACCCTGCAGTATTTGGCTACAAGATGGCCAAATGCATTTCAGTTAGGCAACAGCTATGGCAATTAGAAAAAAAACACTTGCCAGTTGTTGGTCAGTGGGCTGAAGGGACAACACTGGCTTTGGCCAGTGGCAGAGAACTTTAGCCACCTATATTGATTAGTTTTGCCTTACTGTGGCTGAATACCTAAGAGAAACAGCATTAACAGAAGGAATTGTTTATTTTGGCTCGTTGTTTCAGAGGGGTCAGTCCGTAGTGGTGGGGGGTGTGTCACAAAGAGAGCAGGTCTGCTCACGGTGGCTAGGAAGCAGGAAAGAAGGGTGCCAACACTTGGCCAGCACTAGGTATCCTTTATTCCATTTGTCCTGAGACCATGTAATTATGTCACATCCATAGTGCTCCCCACAGTCAGTTAATCCTCTCTGGAAATGCCCTCATAGACACCCCCAGAGATATACAATCCAATCAACTTGACAATCAAAAGCAACCATCATGCCGCCTAACCAAAGTCAAATTAGGAACGTGTACGTGACTTAACTCTGGTCCCATCTCCTGCTTTGTTCTGATTCTGTGCTCCCGGTGTTAACTCTGAGGCACATTTGGCTCCCCAGGAATCTTTGGCTACAAAGACAGCAGAGGGTGTGTCTGGGTAGGCAAACATACACAGGCTAGTCTAAACTCGTGTTCAGAGGGTTTAGTCCATCAGCCTAGGGAGGGTGTGGCAGAGCAGAGTGGTTCACAGCGTGGTGAGCCAGAAATCAGAGGAAAAAAGCCATGACGATGCCCGGCTGGCTTTCCTGTCTTTCTTCTTTTTCCTTTTAAATGCTGCTTAGAGGCTTCTAGCCCATGGATGGTGCTGTCCACACTCAAACTGGGTCTTCTCTCCTCTGTTAATCCTCTGGAAACATCTTCCCAGACATACCAATGGGCGTACATCACCAATTTCCTAGATGATTCTAAATCCAATCAGATTTACAATGAAGATGAGCCACTAGATGAGACTTCAGGAACAGTGGGGCACTCCTCAGCTATTCAGCATCTTCACAGCCAGCACCAACTGGACCATATGACTCCTTCTGCTAGGCTCCATTCTGACATAGCCAGCCTAGAAGCCACTCAGGAAGGTGAGCCACAAAGAGTTATGGGAAGTAATTGCTCTTCAGAACTCTGGTCCCATCTCCTGTTTTGTTCTAATTCTGTGCTCCCCGTACTAACTCTGAGGCACATTTGGCTCCCCAAGAATCTTTGGCTACAAAGACAGTAGAGGGTTAGAAGACAGGCTCTGGTTAGAAGGATGAGACCACCAAGAAGTAGTCAAACACAGCTAATACCACAAATGAAAATAGTCCACGTGATAAAGAATTGACTCAAGATTGAGTGAAGTTAATCTCTAAAGGCTTTCTGAAAGAAGTGCATTTCAGGAAAAACAGCTTAGATATGGTACAAAAAATAGGTCTTGAGGGGGCTGGAGAGATGGCCTAGCGGTTAAGAGCACTGACTGCTCTTGCAGAGGACCGGGTTCGATCCCCAGCACCCACATTCCCAGGGGAATCCAACTCCCTCTGTGCATGACACGGGTGCACAGACCTACATGCAAACAGTACATTCATATACATAAAAACAAAAAAGCCGGACGTGGTGGCGCACACCTTTAATCCCAGCACTTGGGAGGCAGAGGCAGGCGGATCTTTGTGAGTTCAAGGTCAACCTGGTCTACAGAGTGAGTTCCAGGACAGCTGGGGCCACAGGGAGACCCTGTCTCGAAAAGACCAAAAAATAAAAATAAAAATAAAAAAAGAATAGGCCTTGAAATCAAAGAGCTTAGTTTAAGTATCTGACTGTGTGAGACTGTGAAAGGCAAGGCTAAGCAAGACAGGAGCAGGGCCCCTGCACACAGAAGTACTCAAGGAGTCCTCTTTTCAAAACACCCTAGCATGGGGCTGGAGAGATGGCTCAGTGGTTAAGAGCACTTATTGCTCTTGCAAATGACCCAGGTTCAGTTCCTAGTACCCACATATTGGCTAACAACCATCCTTAACTCCATTTCCAGGGGATCCAATGCCTACTTCTGGCCTCTGTGAGCAGTGTATACACCTAGTGCACTTACCATACATGCAGGCCAAACACTCATACACATAAAAATAAATTTAAAAAATTAATAAAGAGCATTGCAGCAGAAGTTAAAGGATGAGGAAATGCAGGATGAACACCATCCTTAATGTCATCCTGGTATTCCTGCCACATGTTTATTTTTCTTGGCATTTTACAAAGAAGAAACCAAAGATCGGGAAGGTTAAGCAATTTGTCTAAAGTCACTTCACTGGTCTGTGTTGAAGTCTAGGTAGTTAACATTTTTTTCCCTGTCAATCAGCGTCCTAAAAGCTTTATTGGATGAACTCATTTAATTTTCACAACAACTCTATGGGGTAGGTACTAGCATTTCCCCTTCTGCCTATGGGGAACAAGACACAGAGAAGTTAAGCCACTTGCCTACCACCAACCCAGCTAGTAAGAGAGCCAGATTTTCAATCCAGGCAATCTGGGCCTTGAGTTTGGAATGTAAACCACTTAACTATCTTTTTCCGTGACATATGCCACACCACCTCTCTTTGAACCATACTGATTAGCAGACAAAAATTGTCAAAACAGCTTGGAGTTTTAGGATGAATGTTTTAAATATTATAAATCCCTTCCTCGTAGGGGAGTGGTTGTTTGATGCAGTTTCTGCTGATTGTTCAGTAATCTATCCAAGACTGTGATGTGCACAGACTATTTTTGTCTCAGTTAATATATAGTACCATATAAACACTGACTCAACTGGAGAGACTGAACAATAAATTATCACTAGCCCAAGTGCTAAAATAGCACTTGATTTTTCTCTGTGCCTGAGCATGCTATCTATTTATACTTTGTTTACTTCTATGGAGTTCAAAGTGCTTTATACACATTTCATCATAGCTATACTTATGCAGATTTATTGTCTTTATTATACACATGTGACTAATGCACCCTACACTGCCTAATATTTACTATAGGACTCTCAGTTTTGAGCCAGCGTTTGAATCTATGCTACTAACTGTCTTTAACTTATAATTAGTAGAAGCATGTTGACAGTAAACGAGTTGCAGTATATTATTTATCCTTTAGTTAATTTGTTTTAGATATATGACTATTTTCATTATTGGATATTAATTATATATTATTTTGTGTACATATGGTATATACATATGTGTACGTGTTGACTTGCTGTACATGTATGTCCAGAGCTCTAAGTTGGTTGTTTTCCTTTATTGCTCTCTACATTATTATTATTATGATTATGATTATTATTTTGATATTTTTGACACGAAGTATCCCTATAGCATTAGCTGGCCTGGAACTCACTATGTAGACCAGGCTGGGCTCAGTCTCATAGAGATTTGCTTGCCTCTGCCGCCCAAATGCTAGGATTAAAGGTGATCTTGCTGAACTTGGAGCTCACAGTTTTCATAAGACTGGCTGACCAGAGAGCTTCTGGGTCTGCCTGTCTGTGATCTTCCAGCATTGGGGTTACAGACACATGCCACTAACCCATTTTTATGTGGGCCCTGGGATCAGTCTTCGGGTCCTTATGCTGCTCAGCAAGTGCTCTTATCTATTGAACCATCTTCTCAAGTGTCACATATTCTTTCTTCTTTCTTTACCCTTTCGTACAGCTAATCTTGAACCTGAATCGACCAAAGTCTGAAACTTTAATTTTCTTTTTCCACATAGATATGTGCTTTGTTGTATGTGAATTTCCAAATTTGGTCTTCATCTTTTCAGTTTTCACAGGCAAAAAATAAATTCAGATAATGAGATTTATCCAAAGAAAGGTTTCCTTGGCCAGCTAGAAGACACATGGAGCTCCTGACGTGTGGTGTATATAAACTGGAAAATTAAGTTTACATTGACAAGAGCTAACAAAGCTTAGGATTTAGTAGAAAGCCTTAGGATGCACAGAGAGGACTGAAGGAAGATTGGCCAGTTGATGTTTCTGTCAGTGACAAATAAAAACAGCCCAACTGTTTAGCCACGGCAGAGGCGTTCTGTCCTCTTTTGTCCTCTCCTATGTAGATCCCTCTTCATTACTGAGAACAGAAACTCCAGCCTCAAGTGTTTTCCTTTTTTTGCAAAACGTATACTACACCGACAATCCTTTTCAAAAATAAGCAGTTACCATTTCCTTTTACATGCATCTCTAAAGTTTTCCTCTTGCCCGTGTGTGTAATTTGCTTGTGTGAATTTAGGAAGAAGGAACAGGTATGATCAGTTAAAGGAGATTTTTTAAAAAGCATTCATAAATACCTATAGTGTCCTTAGTAGACTTGGGGGAGCGTTTGGGAACAAAGCTATTTATTCTAGGAATGCTCTTGATTCCTGGTGCTTAATAGGATGAGCCATCAACAAGATCAAATGCTTACCTATGGACAGTATTCCTAAGCCAAAGAGAAATCCAGACAGCCCAAGACTCATAGCTTCACGGATGTGCTGTGCTCATTACTTCTGTTCCTGCGCTCACTGTTCTCCCCTCCTACGCAATCAACACCTTTACTGTTTCTGTTTCAGGCCCAAGTTTAGTTATTATTTCCTCAAAAAGCCTTTGGTAGAATTGGGCTGGATGGTTAGTTTATGGGGGTAGCCCCCTACACCCAGCCCATCTATCCTACTGGATTGAGGGTACTAGGAACAATCTCAACAGAGACCATGTCTCAGTAAACAGTTGAAGCAAGGAGTCAGCTATACAGAAAGGAGACTCAGCATGGAACCACTCCTGTGATCTTTACTGTGCTACACAGCCACCCTGGGTGGGTGTGTACGCCTGTGGAACAATAGAGATCTCTTAAACCAAAACCAGGCCATGTCAAGAATTAGTTCAACTAATAAAAATTACATTACTAGAATGTTTTTCAAAAGCAGGGTTTGCTCTTTGATTTGTCTTTGTTCTTTATCTCATGAAAATAAACAGTGGTGAGGCGTTGCTCAGCTGAACCAGGTCCAACCCTGAAAGCCCAGGCAGTTTTCAGATGGCAGGCTCCACCTGGCCCCACAAGTAGGGTTGGTGTTGAAAAGCTCAGCAGATGTAAATACACTCGGGAAGTTTCTGGAAAGTTGTATAACTATATGTCAAAGTTCAGATGAATGTGAAGTATAGGACATTTACTAACAATGATGAGTGGAAAATGCTAGAAAGCAGGAACAATATCAAATTATCTAAAGTGTGTTTTCTGTTAAGTCTTCTTTCTGAAATTATCAGCCTCAACCAAAACCCAGACTCTGAGAAACTGATGCACTAAGTCTATATCTCAGGCAGATAATAGATGACAGTAGTCGGGCTTTGGGAGTTAGCCATGCATGTGAGAGCCCGCTCCAGACCTTACCAGCTGTGCAGTTCTGGTGAGTTCCAGAAGACTGTAAAACCTCTGTTTCTTCATCCTCCTTCAGGATTTTGTGAGGTTCAGAGAAAGTATAAGAGCAAGTGCCTAGGTCGTTGTAGGGGCTCAGTAAGTAATGACTAGAGCAATCACCACTATCTTCAACACTGCTGGAAACACAGTACTTGCATTGATTTGGAAATAATTTAATGGCTAAATGACATTGATGCTTAGTTGTATAGGTAAAATACATAAATAAATGTTTGAATAAGTAACTTAACATGTCAACTAGAAAATATTTAACAAATGACAGTGTAAACTTACATAATCTTATCATGCACATTTTAGTATAAGCAGTATGTATATTACATTAATTTTTATTCATTTATAATTACTAGCTTCAATTTATAATATTTGGAATTTATATAAACAAATAGCATATTATTTATCCTTCCAGAAGAGTATATGTTTATAGATGTGCATCTAATTATTTTTCTTAGCATTGAGATCCTACAGATTTCTGCTTTGGACATTCTAAAATAAATCACAGCACTTATGAGTTCACATATATGTATGTATATGTCCGTGTATGTGTCTATATGTATATGTGTATACATATCACACTTCCCAAAGTCTATATTCCATATCAACTTACCCATCGAACCAGTTTCCCACATGGGTATTTCTCCTTTTCCTAGTTTGTTCTGCCTTTGTTGAGGAAACAAAATAATAATGCTATAATGGATAGCATGTAGGAAATAATTCCTGGATGTGAAAATACTGCATCAAAGATATGTGAACTTTGTATTTTCTTTTTTTAATTTTTTTTTTTTTATTAATTTTATTTATTTCTGTATGTGTATGAATGTACTGTCTGCATGCAAGTTTGTGCACCCGTGTCGTGCAACGCCGCGGAGGTCAGAAGAGGGTATCGGATTCCCCTGGAACTGGAGTTCTCCTGGAATTGGAGTTTCAGACGGTTCTTAGCCGCCATGTGGGTGCTGGGGATCGAACCGGCGTCCTCTGTAAGAGCGGTCGGCGCTCTTAACCGCTAGGCTATCTCTCCAGCCCCCTGAACTTTGTATTTTCAAAATTAAGTTCCAACCTCATTTCCCCCAAATATAAGCACTCCCTTCTCATTAATAGCGAATGATGGAAAACACTGAAGCTTTTATACGTGCTTCTGTCTTCCCAGACTTCTCTCAGAGGAGAAGGTCTGAAGTCCTAGCTTAACTGACTACTGAGTTCTCCATTTGACATTCACTCTTTCTTTTTTTAAATATTTTATTTATTTTGTATGCATATGAATGTACTGTCTGCATGCAGGTCTGTGCACCCATGTCATGCAATGCCTCGGAGGTCAGAAGAGGGCGTCAGATTCCCCTGGAACTGGAGTTAAAGACGGTTCTCAGCCACCATGTGGATGCTGGGGATCAAACCCGGGTCCGCTGACATTCACTCTTTCTTAACAATAGTTGCTTGCAGGTACCTTCTGTGGATGCTCTATTTAAGAACTTTAGCTGGGGAGATGGGGAGATTTGTAAGCAGGTAACAGCGCTTGCTGTGCAAGCTTAATGATCTGAGTTCAGATCCCATGCAAAATCTGGACACACTTGTGCATGTCTGGAATTCCAGCACCCTAAAGCAAGATGGGAGCTGAAGACAAGAGATTCCCACAAAGCTTTCAGACCAGCCGGTCTGAAGTAACAGCACAAGGTGCAAGGTGAAGACTGACACCTGAAGACGGCAAAGTGCTTTCAGTCATTGACTAGTCTAAGAGCAGTCTCAACTCCCTACCAATGGCTACTTCTGAGATAACCAATGTTCTGCATGATGACCCAAGGCTTGTTGTGACCATCAATGACCTTAATGCAAAGATAAAAGTGTTGAGTATGGTTTGGGGGTGGTTCTCAAGTATATTCTGTTGTATTTGAATTCTATAAAAATTGGTCATTGAGAAGGGGTCTCTTGGATATTCAACATTAAACAGAATGTTGACTTAACATCAACACCCCACTCTTCTTGTTAACCGAGTGTTTACTGGACTTCAGATAAATTGGGGTCCTGTCCCATTACTCAGCCAGGCTCTCACAACTGCAAGTCCTGCTGCTATATCTCATTCTTACTGGGCAACTGAGCAAAGGAACAGAAATTCTCTCCCAGGATAACATGGAAAAAGAAGTTATTTCCCATCATTTCCCTGAAAAAGAGCCAAGTAAAGACTCTCAATTCCACCCTTCCTAAGAATTTCCAAATTAGCAGTTACATCACTGAGATTAAAGCAAATAAGTAATTGTTTTAGAATGCAAAGATTAATTTAATGATTTTTATGCCACAATTTATTCTCTATGATTTAATAATATAAAATTGGCCTCTCTTTCATTTGAAAAAAATTTAACTGCTTAAAGATCAGGTTCTTAAAATTTTATTTATTTATTTTTATGTGTATGAGTGTACTGTCTACATGTAGGTTTGTGCACCTGTGTCGTGCAATGCCATGGAGGTCAGAAGAGGGTGTTGGATTCCCTTGGAACTGGAGTTAAAGATGGTTCTCAGCCGCCATGTGGGTGCTGGGGATCGAACCCGGGTCCTCTGCTAGAATAGTTGGGGCTCTTAACCACTAGGCCATCTCTCTGGCCCCTTAAAGATCAGGTTTTTGAAAGGAAATCTAAATCTCCCCCACCCAAATTAATTAAATTAGAACTCCCAGCACAAAGGCATGCCAGTACACAAGGTATCAGGAACTGGATAGTAACACTATTTCGGGATTTTTGAGCCACTGCTTACCCGAGTCTATATCTCACATTCAGAAAGCAAGAACACAACCCCTGTGAAGGGGAAGAGATTCTCTCCCCTCCCTTTCTGAAGGCTAAACCCCAGGAAACAGATTCCAAGTCCCAGAGACCATGGGGTTCCCCAGAGAAGAAGAAGAACTTTGGGGAGTCTATATTTTAGTATAAATCACCTTGGTCTGCTATGACAGACCTATCTTCAACCAAATTCCATTTTCTAGCCAGAATTTTGTGTGCCTGTAAAGTTCCAGTATATTCAAGAACAGGCCATTTATATTCAATAATGTCACTAACCTACTCAAATAAAAAGTGCTTCTTGTGTATGTGAAATACTGCCAATTCTATTTAAGTGTCTGAGGTAGTTTTTCTGCTGAAATCACTCACTGTGTGTATCACACATGAGCAGCTGCTTGCTGAGGACTTAAAGCTGGCCTTAGAGTTCAGGATAAGTCCTAAAGGTTTCTGATGCATTAAGTGGAGATTCTGAAATGGTGCCAGGGACTAAGATGGCAGGTCAGCAAAGCACTTTTGTAAAAAGCAACAAAGTGGGTATAATTAGGTCAGGCTGTTGTGTGTGACTGATAAATCTTTGACCAATTAGAAGCAGTTAAATGTCTTTAGATAAAACGTGGATTTTTTTTAAATTTATTTTTATTGATGCTTTGTGTATTTCATACATCATTTTCCAATTCAGTTCAGGCATATATCCCCTTCCCTTCCCCCCACCACACCCCTACCCCTCGCAGATCGTGCATTCTGCCGTAAGTTTTCTGCATCTTTCTCTGCTTTTTTGTTTTGTTTTGTTTTCATTTTTTTTTTAACAATAGGTGATAATTTGTGAGTACAAGCATCCTTCATGTAAAACCAATTTGCAAGCAGTTGTGCCCAAACCCACACAGCTCATGGGTCCCACCATCCTGAAAGGGGGGGCTTGTATGTTCAATCAAGTTGATCAAATGAGTGTCCAGTCTATATTGTTGTAGTTTCACCATTACCCAATTCGAAGCCTTAGCATTCTAGCACCGCGCCCCTCTTCCCTCATCTGCTGGAAATACGTCGCAGTGGCAGCCATATTCTGTATATCCCAAATCTAAAATTGGCTATTAGCTTCCTCTCTTGGGGGTTAACCCACGCTGATGTCCACAAGCTTACATCCTCTAATGGTTAGGAGATGTATAAACCACACGAAGACCCTGCCATACTTGACAGAAGAAATTGAAGATCATGAATTAGCATGCCATCCAACATCTGTGTCTATACCAAGTAACCTAACCATATACAATTAGTACTGTTTAAATACCTATATCTATTGTGTGTGCTTCATTAGTAGATCGAAAGGCTATATATTATATGTTGTAAATTACCTAAATACTAATTGCAATGTGCTTCATTAGAAGGATCGAAAGGTTAAGCCTGCAAGCGGCAGCCCATGAAAGAAAACAGCCAAGACTGACTAGAGACCCAGACATCAGCTCCGGAGAAAGTAGAGTGTTTTGGCTTCTCATCCACGGGGCTGTGCCCCTTTCTAAGCCAGGGAACAATATGCGGAGAGGGGGCATGGTAAAAAGAGAATGTAAGGGCTTCGATTGGGGTATGGTGGATTTTTTTTTTTTTAAATGGCGCTGGTCGTTTTTGTTTCTTTTGCAGTACTAAAAACGAATCTGTAAGTATTTGGGGACATTCAAATCCTTTTTATTTTAGTGGCTACCTCTCTCATTTCAGCAGCTATTCATTCAACTACACACGCCTGCACTCCTATAGGCATTGAAATGAGATCCCTGTGGAGGGTAGGCTGGAATGTTCACTCATTTTCATTGAGTTAAAAGAATGGGGGCGCTGGAGAAGATGGCCTAGCGGTTTAGAGCGCCGACCGCGCTTTACAGAGGACCCGGTGTCGATCCCCAGGGGGGCACCCACATGGCGGCGAGAAGCGCGTACTGAAACCCAAATTCCAGGGAGACTCCAGTTCCGGGAATCTAGAGGACTCCCTTCTTCTGACCTCTAGCGGCATGCACGAACAGGGTGCACAGATTTGGCATGGCAGACGTACATTCATACACGATAGCAGAAATAAATAGAAAATAAAATTAAAAAAAAGAATGAGGAAAACCCAGTGACCTCATAGTATGCGAGGGATGGTCAATCTTGATTGGCCACGTACGCTGATTGGATTGGGAAGTGCCCGTAGATTGGGGGATCGCTAACAGAATAAAAGTAGGAGTAAGAGGAAGCCTGAGGCATATGTAGCAACATTTCTCATCTGCGTCATCCTGAGCAGGCTATAACGACTGCTCTGTTCTGCAGTTCCCGCTTATGGCTGACGTGAGACCATTGGAAAGCATGGCCTAACAAGTCCTGTCCTCCTCTCAATTTTTTATTATTTCTTTTGTTCAGTGAGGTATTTTGTTATAGGAAGAGTCCTGCCTAAATACAGTTTTAATAGCAAAGGGTAAAGTAGTGTGGGGCTAGGAGAATGACCAGGTGGAGCAAGAAGGCTATCAGAGTTGGGATGTAGGAGCAATGGCAGGCAGCGGTAGAAACTTACAGAAATCTCTGCGAGGTACTATGCCACTCAGATATGGCTTGGGACCTAATTCCGCCCACGTTTCTCATGCAAGGTCGCAGTGGATGAGGCCTATCGATGGGAAGCCTGGAGGGTCAGGCTATGCAAGACTTTAGAGTTTGGTAAGGAGTAGGGTTATAAGGCAAATCGGGGCACATGATTCACGCAACCACTCTCTGCAAAGACACCAAATTCCAGAGCCCATGAGAGAGGCTGGGTAGGAGGTGTCACTGTGGTGCATGTCTTTCTCATCCTAGGAGCAAGGCTCTGGGAAGTTCTGTTGACAGGTGTGTTCTTGCAATGCTACCCCACGTGACATCTCGGCTGGAGCACACACCATGACATCATCAAGTCCTCTATTGATGCCATTCCATCTTCCAGACTCAATCTAACCTTTCACCCCCACCACAAGAGCTACCCAAGATTGCTCTGTGTATTTCAGGAACATGAAAGGTCTGGGTTCCTGAGGACTGGAAGTTCTATACTTCTCCCATGTACTAATTGTCGGGACAAAAAAGGGAACTACCTCTGGAATATTTAGTGTATTCCATGAAATGAAAAGAATCAATTCTGTAGCCATATTTGTTTCATCATACATAGACAAAAATTCCCAAATATATNCTGCTGCAGAGAAAGTAGAGTGTTTTGGCTTCTCATCCACGGCTGTGCCCGTTTTCTAAGCCAGGGAACAATCTGCGGAGAGGGGGGCATGGTAAAAAAAGAGAATGTAAAGGGCTTCGATTGGGGTTATGGTGGATTTTTTTTTTTTTAAATGGCCTGGTGCTTTTTGTTTCTTTTGCAGTAGCTAAAAACGAATCTGTAAGTATTTAGGGGACTATTCAAATCCTTTTTATTTTTAGTGCTACCTCTCTCATTTCACAGCTATTCATTCAACTACCACGCCTGCTCCTATAGGCATTGAAATGAGATCCCTGTGGAGGGTAGGACTGGAATGTTCACTGCTTTCATTGAGTTAAAAGAATGAAGGAGGGCTGGAGAGATGGCCTAGCGGTTAAGAGCGCCGACCGCTCTTACAGAGGACCCGGGTTCGATCCCCAGCACCCACATGGCGGCCGAGAACCGTCTGAAACTCCAATTCCAGGAGAACTCCAGTTCCAGGGGAATCTGAGACCCTCTTCTGACCTCTGCGGCATTGCACAACACGGGTGCACAGATTTGCATGCAGACAGTACATTCATACACATACAGAAATAAATAAAATAAAATTAAAAAAAGAATGAAGGAAAACAGTGACCTCATAATATGCAGGATGGTCAATCTTGATTGCCAACCTGATTGGATTGGGAAGTGCCCGTAGATTGGGGGATCCTAACAGAATAAAAGAGAGTAAGAGGAAGCCTAGGCATATGTACAACATTCTCTCTGCTTCCTGACAGCTATACGACTGCTCTGTTCTGCAGTGCCCCATTATGGCTGACTGAGACCTTGGAAAGCATGGCCTAACAAGTCCTTCCTCCTTTCATTTGTTTCTGTCAGGTATTTTGTTATAGGGTAAGAAAGTCTGCCTAAAATACAGTATGAAATTGCTCAAAGAGTTAAAGTAAGATGTTGGGCTAGGAAATGACCAGGTGGAGCTAGAGCTGACAAGATGGGGAGGACAATGCAGGCAGAGGTCAGAAACTACAGAAATCTCTGAGGAGGGACCAAACAGATATGCTGAAGGACCTAGAATTCAGCCCAAGTGGCTCATGGGCAAAGGGCAAGTGGATGAGAGGCTATAGATGGGAAGCCTGGAGGGTCAGGCTATGCAAGACTTTAGAGTTTGGTAAGGAGTAGGGTTATAAGGCAAATCGGGGCACATGATTCACGCAACCACTCTCTGCAAAGACACCAAATTCCAGAGCCCATGAGAGAGGCTGGGTAGGAGGTGTCACTGTGGTGCATGTCTTTCTCATCCTAGGAGCAAGGCTCTGGGAAGTTCTGTTGACAGGTGTGTTCTTGCAATGCTACCCCACGTGACATCTCGGCTGGAGCACACACCATGACATCATCAAGTCCTCTATTGATGCCATTCCATCTTCCAGACTCAATCTAACCTTTCACCCCCACCACAAGAGCTACCCAAGATTGCTCTGTGTATTTCAGGAACATGAAAGGTCTGGGTTCCTGAGGACTGGAAGTTCTATACTTCTCCCATGTACTAATTGTCGGGACAAAAAAGGGAACTACCTCTGGAATATTTAGTGTATTCCATGAAATGAAAAGAATCAATTCTGTAGCCATATTTGTTTCATCATACATAGACAAAAATTCCCAAATATCAATGCCCTATGGATGACTGTTACATCCATTAATGACCTACCTTTAGCAAAGTCAACCAGTAAGTTCTGAACCAAATGAAAGGTCATGTCTTATCTGAGAAGCATGTGATATTATGGTTATCAAATAGCTAATCTGGGGTGAAATAGTCTACGGGAGATGGGCGTATATTAGTCATTGTTATTATTCAGAACTTTTGACGTCTACATAACAGTAAGAGGGAGATAGACTATATTAACTCTATTTCAAGAGTCTTGCAAAATGACATTGGTTTTTTGCGTAACAACAACTAACATGAAATCATCCTCTTTAATTAAGTGTACAGTTCAGTACTTCTAGGTATAGACTTTTAAAAATTTATTTTCATATGTTTATGAGTGTACTGTCTGCATGCAGGTTTGTGCACCCATGTTGTGCAATGCCGTGGAGGTCAGAAGAGAGTGTCAGATTCCCCTGGAACTGAAGTTAAAGATGGTTTTCAGCTGCCATGTGGGTGCTGGGGGATCGAACCTGGGTCCTCTGCAAGAGCAGTCGGCGCTCTTAAACGCTAGGCTATCTCTCCAACCTCTAGGTATAGACATTTTAGAAGTTATTTATCCTCCATACCTCTAGGTATAGACATTTTAGAAGTTATTTATCCTCCATACTGGCTGAATAGTGAGTTCCCATCTCTTATCACCAGCTCCTGGAAAACTCATTATATCTGTATTTCTACGAGTTTAAGTAGTATAGACAGCTCATGTAAATGGAATCATGCAATATGTGTTCTGTGACTGTCTCTGACTCAGGGTAGAGCCTACAAAGTTCATCAACATTCTTGCTGGGTTTCCTTGTGTTTTTAAGGTTAAATAATATGCCATTCCATGAACATTCCAACTTTTCATACACAAAATGATACTTCCTGATGTATATTATTAACTTTGGCCAAAAAAAAAAAGTGTCCTAAGCTTCTTCCATTAACTTTTCACTGTAGTACAGTGGTACATATACCAAATACATTGTAAACATAGAGAAAAGCATATATTTCTCTGTGAAAGGCTATAATGACTTAAGGCCAATAGAGTGCATGACAAAGTCATGATGTTCAGAAAAAGTGAGCTCCCTTTCCCTTTATCCCCTGTTTTCATGCTAATCTAAATATTTGACAATGTTAAAAGTTTCTATCTTTTTATTTTCATTTTTTTATATATTTCTTAACACAACTCAGTGTGGCTTATAAGCCACAAAAAAGCCCCACGTTTGGTCTTTCTGTTCCCTGCAGTATCCTTTCACCAGCAGGTGCTTAGTAGTATTCATGGTGCAAGTAGTGGGGGTGTTTCTTGTCAAGCCCGCCAATCTGATTTCGATACCTAGGACCAACATGGTAATAAGAGAACTGACTTCCACAGGTTGTCCTCAGATCACCACATAACAAAAAATGCTGTGGCACACATGTACGGGGTGGGGGGGGGGAGAAATAAATATTTTTAAAAAGCCAGGTGTGGTGGTGCAAACTTTAATCCTAGCACTCAGGAGGCAGAGGCAGGTGGATCTCTCTGAGATCAACCTAGTGTACCAAAAAAAAAAAAAAAAAAGTGATTGAATGCAGGAACTGATGAGTGGAAACCACAAGGAAATGAGATTTAGCGTGGAGGCTACTTAGGTGGATTACCTGGAATGCATTTTTTCCTTCTTCTTTTGAAACAGCGTCTCCCTGTAGCCCTATCTGGTCTGGAATTCACCAAGTAGACCAGGCTGGCCTCGATCTCACAGATATCCACCTGCCTCTGCCTCTGCCTCTAGAGTGCTGGGATTAAGGATATGTGTCACCATGCCTGGCCAAATTAATTTCAAAAAACGTTTTATTTATTAACTTAATTTTATTTTATGGGTATAAGTGTTTTACCTGCATGTATGTAAGTGTACCTGTGTGTTGTGCAATGCCTACAGAGGCCAGAAGAAGGTGTTGGATCCTCTGGAATTAGAGTTACAGACAATTGTAAGCTATCATGTGGGTGCTAGGTATGAAACCAGGTCCACTGGAAGAACAGCCAGTGTTCTTAATCCCTGAGCCATCTCTCTGGCCCTGGAATGCATTTTTTTAAAGATGTATTTTTATTTATGTGTACATGTGAGTCATATGTGTACAGGTGACTGTGGAGGCCAGAAGAGGGCATCAGATTCTCTGGAGCTGGAATTACGGTGGTTTGGTGCTGAGAACTGAACTTGAGTCCTCTGGAAGGGCAATAAATACACTTAATGACTGAGTCATCTCTCCAACACACCCTCTTGGTATATTTTAATGAAAGAAATACACTAGAACTGGGGCTGGAGAGATGGCTCAGCAGTTAAGAGTGCCGACTGCTCTTGCAGAAGACCTGGGTTCGATTCCTAGCACCCACATGCCAGCTAAGAACCGTCTTTAACTCCAGTTCCAGGGGAATCCAATGTCCTCTTCTGAACTCCGTGGCATTGCATAACACAGGTGCACCAACCTACATGCAGACTGTACATTCATACACATAAAAAAATAAATAAAAAATTTAAAAAAGGAAACACACTGGAACTATACTCAGATAAGTGATTTATTGCAGCCATCTTGCAAAATAAATGATCAAAATCATTTATTAAAGAGAAGACTGTATCAACCTCTATACTATGAGACTTGAAACTCAAATAAACCCCTGATGGAAAAAGTCTGTTCTCAAGGATCCCTGATCAATAGGAGATCAATGATCCTTAGGACAAAAGGAAGCATAAAGACTTTCTTTGAACTCAATTTCAGCCTACCTGAGAGTAGACCTTGAAAAGTCCCGGTACCTTTGAGGCTACCTCAACGAAGTTATCGGTGTCAGACATCAGCTCTCCAGACTTTTGCATTTACTTTCCATGATACTAGGTTGGTCCAGCCATCAAGCATAGGATTTAGAATGATATAATCATATTGTGGGGCTGCCCCCCAACCTTTGAGTGGTTAGGAATACATGAGAGTGACCGGGACAGAAGAAACAGTGTGACTTTGGGTAAGTTACCCAATCTTTGGTCAAGGAGACCTTCATCTCAGCCTCTTTAAATTGTCAACACCAGTGGATTTTATCTCAAGAAAATCCCCTCAGTTCAAGAGCTCCTGCCTGGAGTACGGCAGACCTGGCCAGTGTCCATCCCCATGGCCTTGCTGGTCTGAAAAATTACATTGTAGAAACCGCAGATGATGATAGTAGGGGAGAAAACAAGGAAGGAAAAGTCACTCCTTGTCCCTCTTTTCAAGAACGACTGCTCGCAATTGCTCACATCTGGCACGCCTCAATGGCAATCATTTGCAAGGTTCAAAAACCTTGAACCTTGAAAGTGAAATAAGGAGCTTTATCTTCAAAAGGAAAATTAAAGGCCTGGAGTAGACCACTCAGGACCTTTTTATTCCACCTGGATAATGGTGGGTATTATTACTCCACACAGCAGTATGTTTTTATGAATAGGCTGACACATACCTTTAGGCTATAAAATAGTGCTTTAGGATATAACGTGTTGATTCAGATACAAAATAAAATACTGTTTGCATTATGGGCTTTTAATGAAAAGTCTAGAAACATGCCTATTTAACAAATCTCTATTTTTACAGGGCCTGCTTGAAAATGCCTGCTTTACAAAAGTCTAACTATGGGTGGTCTCACACCTAGAAGTGGTACAAGAATCCTTTGTCAAACCATGGGTCTTAGTTTTCGTTATGGAAAAATGCGGTCACCATAATTATAAGCCCAGAAAGTAAAGAGCTTTTAAAATTCTATGCGGGAGAGGAGTAAGAGTTCATTAGCATTCAATAAAACTATAATTTAACCAGCTTTTAGGTATGTAGGAATCAGCATTAAAATTACAGCATTGCATAATTTTCTGTTTTACCCATTTGTTGAAGTGTCTTAAATCCTCTAGTGAAACTGAAATCCTTGAGAACAAATGCCATATTACCGAGATCCCTGTAACCTGGACCAACCCTGGGACATGGTTTGTTTTTTGTGTTCAATGAACCAAAGAATCTTGCAGGAAAATCACTCAAGAAATATGTCGGAGTTAGAGGAAATCAATGCACAACTTGTTTAAAAACTACTCTCTGAGGCTTAAAGATATTTCAAATATATACTTTAAAAGGTTCATTTACAGAGAAAGCTCATTTGTGCAGGTTCTGAAATGAGATGCAGCTAAGCAGAGCATCAATATTAATTAAATATTGATGAATGGGTGTGTGTGGGGGTCTGGTTGTGCTATTTAGTCCCAAGGCTGAAAGACATCTTTGGGGCTGAACTGCTCACATTGGAGAAGGACACACGGTGTGATCGTTTCTCTCCCTGGATGGTCTTCTTGGCTTTGAAATGGGGAGATCAAAGACAAGGATTATGGAAATTTAATGAGAGCCACTCACTGCATGTGCCTCATATGCGTAGTTAGCCACTCACTGCATGTGCCTCATATGCGTAGTTAGCCACTCACTGCATGTGCCTCATATGCGTAGTTAGCCACTCACTGCATGTGCCTCATATGCGTAGTTAAGTCGGGTAGCAAGGAAGAACGGCATGGACCTCTACCACACGATGGAATATGAAAGCCTTGATGCACAATTTTTATTTGTTAGTTAAAAATAAATTTAAAAGTTAAAGTATATTTAATTTTTAATTTTAAAAAAAAAAAAAAAAGTGACAGGGGCGTCCATGAGCCCAGGGCTGAGGAGCCTTCAGGGTTCCTACAGCAATGAGCGTCAGAACTATGAATCCTCAGGCCTCAGTTTCTCAAATTTCTTGGATCTCTATTTCATATCAAACTCTTTTATTTTCCTCTTAGATAAAAAGAAGCCGGGCGTGGTGCGCACGCCTTTAATCCTAGCACTTGGGAGGCAGAGGCAGGTGGATCTTTGTGGATTTCAAGGCCAGCACCGGTCTCCAGAGTGATTCCAGGGCCATGCCTGGGGCTACCAGGGACGACCCCTGTCTCTGAAATAAGACCAAATAAAAAAAAAAAAAAAAAAAAAAGATAATAAAGAAAAGAAATGCTGGCATTTAGCATCAAGACCATAAAGCTTCAACTGTATTTAACCACCAGAAGTGATGAACGTTCTTCAGTTTGATCTTTTGCCCATATTTTAATTTCTTGGAACAGAAAACAGGATAACTTATGCATAGGTGAGGGAAAAAAATCATGTGTTACTGAAATGAGCAGAAAGGTGTGGCTTGTTGACACAGGGGAGCCGCCTCCCATGGTGGAAACAGATTTCAGTGTGTACCTAAAGGCTTGGGCTCTCATAGGATGCAAAAATTACTAGAACCCAAGTGGGGCGTGGTGGCGCGTGCCTTTAATCCTAGCACTTGGGAGGCAGGGGCAGGTGGATCTTTGTGAGTTCAAGGCCAGCCTGGTCTACAGAATGAGATCCAGGACAGCTGGGGCTACAGGGAGACCCTGTCTCTAAAAGACCCGCCCCCAAATTACTAGAACCCACTCTTCAGATCCTTCTTGGCTCAAGCCACTTCTCCCCTATTTCTTCATTATTATTTGGTCTTTTTGAGACAAGGTCTCCGTGCAGCCCCAGCTGGCCTAGAACTCACTATGTAGAGGAGGCTGGCCTTGAACTCACAGAGATCTGCCTGGCTCTGCCTCCTGAGTGTGGGGACTAAAGGCAAGTGCCAGCACATCCAGTGGAGCCTAGGCTTTCTTGTCTGAGCAGGGGGGTGGTCATCTGACTACAGAGGTTTTCCAGACCTAGAGTGACTCCAGAGCTCACACAGTGGCAACTCCTTACATGCGGCTCTTTCTTACCTTCTTCTGCAGTGGCTGTCCTGCAGCCCATTCAGAAGAACATCTGGAGGTGTCAGACACCCACAGTTGTGGTTTTTGTATCTTTACAGGTAGTAAATCTGGGGCAGTATCATAAACAGGCAGAGGAAAGGAGGGAAAGAAAGAGGGAAGAAGCATCTTTCCTAAGAGAATGTAATATTAAATCTCTTCCTATTCTTATCTGATCACCACCAATTATTTTAGATATAAATGAAAACCAGTATCAGTGAGATGTGGAGAGGTGAGGTGCACGGCCAGAGAAGGCATTCTTATGTTGGCAAAAGAGGGTAAAGGGTAGGAAAGAAACACTAAAGAGCTAAAAGCCTCAGGTTAAATGGAACTGTCTTCCTTAGTCTAGGGTGGGATTTTTCTCTATGGAAAATGTTTATCTGTTTTAATATTGTGTCAAAGGTGAATCTCGTTTGAGCTTTTCAGGTTCTTTCATTGTGTAAGAAAGTAGTTATGTGTGCTTCTTAGCTCAGCAAAGTAGCTGCAGGTTAAGAGAGCAATCAGATGCTGCAGGAAGAAGGCTTTAAAGGATGTCCATGCCGTGGACCTGTACACTCAGAACAGTGATACCCAGAGACGCACACAGATGCACACATGGAGACATGCATAGATGCACACCCAGGCACAGAGACATCCTGACACATCCAGATAGCTATGCAGACACACACTCATTGCACATCTTAGCTGCAGATGTCCTACCCTTCTCTCATGGCATGGATTACAGAATCTCTTTCCTCATCTTCTTTTATTAAGAGTATCTTGGCATTGCCCCATATACAGGCTAAACATGGAAATAAAGACCAAAACTCTGATGATAAAAAACAAAATAAAACAGCCACAGCCACAGGCACACACACACACACACCCCTCTTTGAAGCAAACAGAACTCCACTGAACTTTTCAAGGATCGTCACCATTCAAGAAGCACAAGCCTTTCGGTTTTTAGCCATGCTCCTGTTTTGTTTGTTTGAGTTTATTTTTGCCTCTGCTCTGCAGATACTTTGTCTCACAGATATGTTGGGTGATTTCATTCTGTACAAACCTCACCTCCTTAAATTCTTAGAATGTAGCCAGATACCACTACCGGTATTCTTAGAGTCAGAGTCACACAACCCTCACACCAAACAGATGCTGAACCCACACTGCGTTCAAATCCCTGCTTTGAGTTCTATGCAAGTTCTTTATGACACAGGAAACCAAACAGGAGGCACCATTGTAGATACTGATAAATGGGCTTCGAAATGTTCTCTGTGGTAAGTAGAATAATGACTGATATTTATCCTCAAAGGAGTGATATTATCCGACCCTGGCACCTTGTACAGGAAAGTAAGATTCTAGACATCTTTGTCCTGTGTCAGAAGAGATTCAGGACAGTAAGTTCTGTCAAATGTACCTTTGAAGGGAATCACAAAATGTATCCTCAAGGTCCCAGGTATTACAAGAGCCAGTGATGACAGAGATGGCTGGCTGAGGCTGTGAAGCTGCTGTAGGGTGCCCCTGCACAGGCTGGCCACCTGTGGGTCACCTGCTCAGGCGATGCCACAGAGGAGGCCATGTGAGAGGTGAGAGGCCCTATTCTTCATGAGATTTGTGTGGAAGGGTACACTGATACCTAGTGACCATGGTACACTAAAAGAACTCTGTCAGCCTCAGGCATAATCTTCCCATCCAGATTACCTACACCTTGGACATAGAACAAATCATTGTAAGAAAAGTCCAATGTTTTCATCCAACTCTGACATTTCAGACTTTCTGTAAGATGGCCAAAATGTCTTCAAACTCAGTCAGATTCCTGGAAGTCTTTCAAAAGACACTAGACAATTCATCTTTACAACCCCAATAGCTGTACCTGAGGTGAGTGACTGGCTATGACTGATAGATAACTGTATTAAACAGAGTATCACAGATATTTTACAGAATGAAGGATTTTGAAGTAAGTTTCTTTAAAAAGGAAATTAATTTATTCATCCTGTCAGCAAGCTTTCTGCTACTATGACAAATACCAGAAATAAATCACCTTATAAGAAGGATATGTATATTTTGTTTCTTGGCTGCTTGGCTCCATTGCTTTGAGCCTGTGACATCACAGCACATCATGGGAGGAAGGTCTGCACACACATCACGGGAGGAAGGTCTGCACACACATCACGGGAGGAAGGTCTGCACACACATCACGGGAGGAAGGTCTGCACACACATCACGGGAGGAAGGTCTGCACACACATCACGGGAGGAAGGTCTGTACACACCTCGTGGTGACCAGGAAGTAAAGAGGTGGAGAAGATGCACTGGGGTCCTGTTGTCCTCTTAAGGACACAGTCATGTCCTAAATTCTTCCTACTATGTTCCAAATCCTAAAGGTTTTACCCTTTCCAATAGTACCATAGACTGACAACATGGGCCCTTGTGGGACACTTTGAAACCACAGCATACTCCCTCACTTAACATTCATCAGAATATGGACAACAAAGCTTTATGAAAATGAACTGTACTAAGAATTAGAGGACTTGTCTTTGCCCTATGAAAACAACCTGAGGCTGTTTCAGTAAACTGCCCCTGACTCGGTATACTTGTCTATGAAATGGTCAGACCTGGCCAAGATGGTTTCTAAGATTGCCTTCAACACTATCATTTTATGAGTGAATATTGATGTTGATTCTACCATGTAAAAGACACTCTACTAGATGCCGTGCAACAGACAAACAGGCAAAGACATGATCCGTACCTCATCCTGTTTATGGTGTCACTGCTCGGCCCTATTTCCAAACTTCCCCCACAGGTTACTTTGATTAGGTCTCGGATTTCTCTCTTTGAATATATGCTTCTCTTTGATGTTTTGAGATTCCTAGTCAAATGGGGCTCACGCCTATCTGCACAGGTTCTGCGAACACATTCCTATATTCACCATTCCTTCGCATTTCTTCTACAGCCAGTCTTCTTGGCACCCAATGCCAGCGGGCAGTTTCTCAGTAAGTAATGTGTGAGCCTGAGCTGCTCTGTTTTCTAGATCCTGATCCAACCAGCTCCCTCTGCTCTCCAGCGTGGATTCCTTCTCTTCTCTTCTCCCTCAAGAATGAGCATGTTGGCCCACAGCCTGCAGCCTGGACAAGCGACCTGTTTTAAAATCTGTGCATGTCGGACCTGTCAACATCTAGGCTCAGGAAAACAGGCTGCCCTTGAGCAGAACAGCTTTGCTAATCAATCATGCTTCAGAGAGTGGGCGGTTTATATGTGTGCAGGGCCCACTTTGCTGTGACCAAGCTCCTATGAAAATGTCTGAGGGTGAATTAAAGAAAAGGAAAACAGTCTATTTTCCGTATCCAGTGCAGGAGGGCCAAGACAAGGTTTTATGTAAAAACGACTCCTTCCTGAAGGCCAAAAGCAAGCACATGGGCTTAAGATGAATTCCTCTCTCAAGATTTACCACTGATGAAGATCAGGAGATAAAGTTCTCATCTTAGACAATTAGATCACACACAAAGAAAGAAACTCTAGGATTGTCTTCTATATTCAGAAATTAGAAATAAACTATATATTTTTATCTATCTATCTATCTATTTATCTATCTATCAGCTATCTATCATCTATTTTTTAAAAAGCCTCCTGAGGAGATGTCACATGGTCAGTAATACATAAGTGTGCTAGTGAGCAAGGTAAACAAATCTGCATTGTTTCATGTGAAGCCAGATCTGAAATACAAGTTTCTACTAATAAGATTTGGTCATTGTAACATTTGCCACAAGGTTAGGTACATGTCCTGTATAACTCACTGTGGCAAGCCATAGAAATCCTCTGAGCCAAAAAAAAAAAAAAAAGGAGAAATCCTCTGAGCCTTTAAGTGCATGTGTGTATGTACCTCTGTGCCCACATAGACAGACAGACAGACAGACACACACACACACACACACACACACACATACACACACAAATATAATTAAGATAAGTTGAAAATAAATTCAGCTTATATATTTCTTATTTAAACTCATCACATTTTAAAAAATTCCTAATAGACACAAAACACAAACTTAAAATAAGGAACAAAATCACATAAATAGACTAGATAGATAATTTACAAAGCATAACAATTCCGGCAAGTTTTTTGCTGACATATGAACTGAGTTAAGGACAAGGTTATCTATTGGAGCATTATTTGCACTGTCAAGAGATTGTAAATCACCAGGTGTCCATCAGTAGGGACTGGTTATTACACCTGGTGTACTGGACAGTACACCAGTAATGACTGCTAGCGAAATGCTCATTCTACATCCCTTTCTACATTGATGCTAGTTGGTCTTGTGACTTGTTTTTACTGATGGGACATTAATAAAGGTAAGGCAAGATGAACCTTTATCAGTGTTTCCAGGTTGGGGCACAGCCCTTCTCTGTTTCTGGGGTGCCTAACGAATGTAGTCCATATGAATCTCCTGAGGCAATGTGTTCCAGGTGCTGTAAGAGTACTGGAAACCTGTGGAAATGGACAGCAGGCCCCAATCTTAGTCAAAGAATTATTGGCAGTTGATTACTTCTAGGTGAGGAACGGCTGATCTTCTTAAAAGTAGGGACTTTTGCTAGGCTGACTAGGCCCCAGTGGATGAACTTGCACTGAGGGACATGGGGGGAAACTAAATCAACATGATAGGCCTTACCACAAATGACAGAAAGAATGTATGAATGCAAGTGAGGGGCTATGGGACAATGGGGATATGGGACAATGCCAGTGGGGATATAGGACAATGCCAGTGGAGATATGGGACGATGCCAGTGGGGATATGGGACGATGCCAGTGGGGGTATAGGACAATGCCAGTGGGGATATGGGACAATGCCAGTGGGGGTATGGGACAATGCCAGTGGGGGTATGGGACAATGCCAGTGGGGATATGGGACAATGCCAGTGGGGATATGGGACAATGCCAGTGGGGATACAGGACAATGACAGTGGGGTTATGGGACAATGCCAGTGGGGATATGGGACAATGACAGTGGGGTATGGGATGATGCCAGTGGGGCTATGGGACAATGACAGTGGGGATATGGGACAATGACAGTGGGAAGGGGGACTAAAGTTGATAAACATGGTCTGTATGAAATAAAAAAATTCAATAAAAAATTTACAAAAAAAAAAAAGAAAGAAAAGAGTCTAGTGAAACCCAGAGAGTGAGTCGGTACGAGTGCACTAGCCTCAGGTATCTGCATCCACATGAGGAAATTCTGGCAAGACCATCAGAAAAACTACTGGCTGACCTTAATCCAAATAGCTGACCCACAGAGCTATGAGCTAACAAAATAGCTGTTGAAACCACTACAATATGGATGAGCTACCGGATACACCATGAGATCACTAAAACAATGAAACACTGTGAAGGCAGAACATTAACTATGAAGAAAGAAAGGAGAGACAGTACTGACAAAGACCTCAAGATATAGGGTTGTTAGCAAGATGAGTGAAGAACGGGACAAATGGTACATTACCTTTGTGTAAGAAAGAACAAAAATGTACGCATATGAAATTTTACATGAATAGTTATTGGACATATCCCCAGGAAATGAAACATGATTGCCTATATTAGTGGGGGAAGAAAACAACAATCAGATAGTTGAGGTTAGGGTGGGAGTAAGATTTACCAATAAGTAACATTCTAAATTGTTTCAGTATGTAAAGGACAAGAATACATTGTCTATCTAGAAACAATATTGTAAAAGTGACAAATAAGGCTAAGGTAAAAGAGAAATGACATGACATAGACAGAATTTCACAATGACCATCATAATTCTACTATGGAGCTATCACGAATGGCCTTCCTTCAAGTCAAAAACCACCCTTTCTTTATAGCTTCAAGATATGGCTATATAAACACATCCTTTCCTTCTCTGTAAGGTGCTAAGTGCTTTAAAAGCAGGGACCCTGTCTCAGGCATCTCTATCTCTTCAGCAGCCAGCGACACTTGCTGCTAAGCCTAACGACCCAAGTTTGGTCCCTAGAACGTACATGACGGAAGGAGAGAACTGACTTTCTCAAGTTATCCTCTGACCTACATGTGCTTAGTGCCCACATACATATGCACAAATAAATAAGTGAACAGAAAAATAGTGACACTCTGACACCACGTTAGTATTCCCAGAGCCTCAGAGCAACAGTGAGTCCTACAAAATCACAGCCTGACTTCTGTGACAACTGGGCTACCCCTGTCACCTTCCAGAAAACGGAAAGATCCCTCTTGGCTCGAGGCTTGCTTCCCTCTCAAATGTACACTGAGCTCCCAGGGAGAGCAAAATTTACCAAAGTAAAATTTGAATGCTAAGACAGGCAAGCTTCAGAACAAGCTTTTCTGGGGGGGGGGGACCCCTTTGACAAAAAGTCTAGAAAAAGAAAAGAAAGCTGTCTTACTATTTCTCAAAAGTAACACATAACAATGTGTTACTTTTGAGAAATAATAATCCTGTGGACTGGAATATGTGGTCCCACCTGCAAAGAAAGCTAAGCAACCCAGGTAAGCGGACCGCAGGAATGTTCAGCATGTGGAGCGAGAATGCACCATGCGAGTCCTCCCACCTTGATAGAAGTCAAGACTCAACCACCATGGAGCTCTTGTTATGATGTCAGGACTTCTAGGAAAGGAGAGATCACAGCTTTCTCCATAACTCATTTCAAGGGCTTAACAACTCTCACTGGAAACCTTCACTTCCTTTGAAGGTGGACCTTTCCTTGTAGGCCTTAGCATTCCTCTTCTATTACAGTTCACTGTTTTCATGTCTGAATCCCATGAAGGCAGAAACTCTTTCGAGAAGGAAGTCTCTCACTTGATGGTAGGCTTGGAGCTATCTCAACTCTTACCTATCCTTCACAGCACCAAGATCCTTGGCACCACGTCTACATTAGTACAAAACAAGATAACAGTGATGGGCAACTAAGTAGAAAGGAAAGTAATTCCGTATTGAAGATATGCTAAAGCAAGACATAAGAAAAAGCGAGCACTTAAGTCTTCTCGGTATAAGCTTAATAAACGTTTAAGGAACTAGAAATGTGTAATTTTAACAATAAGAAGATCATTTGGAGTACAAGGGCATGACTGATGGTTTTGGGGGCTTGCCAAGGAGGAGCCCTCAAAGATGACATCTTTCAGCCTAATTAAAAAAAAAAGAAATCATAAGCTGAAAATGCTAAAAAATATATGTGGCATGCATATATGTATATTTTGGAGTGATACAGATTGGAAGGAACAACAACAACAACAACAAGACTGGGTCAAAGAACTAACTGAAACAGTGAACTTCTGCTCAAAACAGCAAACTTCTGTATCAAAAATTTTAAAAGACTAAGAAAAAGATGAAAAACATGTTTGGCAGAATGCATGTGTGCTGGTGGGCGAGGCAGGAAAGGGGGAATTGTTCTAGACTTGATTATAAATTTTGTATGAAGTGCACAAAGCTTCAATAAAAATTGGCTTTGAGCCGAGTGTGGTGGCGCATGCCTTTAATCCTAGCACTTGGGAGGCAGAGGCAGGCGGATCTTTGTGAGTTCAAGGCCAGCCTGGTCTACAGAGCGAGTTCCAGGACAGCTGGGGCTACAGGGAGACCCTGTCTCGAAAAAGACAAAAAAAAAAAAAAAAAAAAAAAAAAAATTGGCTTTAAAAAAAAAAGTAAAATCAGCTAAAAAAAAAGAATAAAAAAATAAAAAAAAAAAAAAAAAAAAAAAAAAAAAAAAAAAAAAAATATAAAATAATAAAAAAAAAAAAAAAAAAAGAAGAAAATCAGCAAGAATGCCATAATGCCCAAGTCAAGAGAGAGAATAATTCAAAGGTTGTCAAGGGCTGGTGCTGTGCAGAGACCGGCAGTGCTTCCCAAAGACCTAAGTAGCTCTGAGCCTTCCAGACCACCAGGTGCGCAGGTGGGAAAGTCTGCGTCAACTGCAGCAAGTTCACACAGACCATCAGGACTGACACTGCCTTATTTGGTATGGAAAAAAATTCCCAAGATTCAGACCATTTTCAATTTAATTTCTATGCTATTTTTATTTTGACTGTGAAATTTAGAAACTTCACAGAAAAGTCTGGAAGGAGACTTGGATTGTTTAAGTTAGTCCAGACTCCAGAGTCTATGGCACTGTAAGGTTAGTCTTTCCTTGAATTGGAAAAAGGAGAAGCAATATAGGAAAATATCTTTTTAATAAAAATATATTCAAAGACACAATAAATTTATTTGAGATCTGAGGGAAGGTACTTGATCAGGAGGACACCTAACAAGAAAAAAAAAAAAAAAGAAACTCTAAGTAAATATTGGCCATCTGCTCCCAGTTCCACCACCTGGCTCTGACTCTTTTTCTGATAGGTTTGAGCCAACAGATTTTGTTTTATTTGTGCACATTGAGAAGCCACCTGTTGTGGAATAGACTTATACATTAAACAAAATGATCATTTTGTAGTTCTGTGCTTCCCATATGAGTTCTTAAACACAAAGCACTCATTTCACCTTAAGCAGATTTAAGAAATGCTGACTCTGACGAACAGGTATAAACAAGGCAATCTTTTGTTGATGGAGATTGTTAATGACCCATCCATAGAAAGACACCCCCTTTCCCTCCAACACTGTGAATTAATCCATCTACACATTTTTTGATCATTTCCCTGGCTGTTACAGGCGAAAGTGAAGAAAAACTGTTTTACAAGGGAACGTGGTATATTTGTGCTAAAAACAGGCACTACAGAAATCTAGAGAAGGGAGCCAAGAAGACATACCAGGCACAGGGAAGCATAAGTACAAGCAAAAATAAGAAGAGGGAGAGTATGCCACATGTGGAGATGGCATTTCTGGGGGATAAGGAGAGAGTATTGGATGAAGAATTAGCAGCCAAGAAGCCTAGAAAGAGAGAAAGCCACTTTGAAGAGGATGTAGCTATCAGGCCAAGGAAAGCTGGCCTTTTCCTTGTAAATACAGCCTTGTAGAACTCTGAGGCAAGGAATATAGAAGTTTCAGAGGTGCTTGGGTAGAATAACATATAGGGAGGCACTATAGCTGTGTAGACCTGCAAGGAGTCTATAGGAACAGGTGCCAAAGAGTTAAAATGTGAGCAGCCACATGATCCCATAAGCCCTTGCTCTGACTGGTATGACTCCTATAAGTCTGGCTGGTGGGGCTTCCACCCCTTGATCTGACTGCTATGACTCCAACCAGACCTTCATTAACTACTGTGACCTCTCTAAGCTCCAGTTCTGACTGGTGGACCACAGGGAGGTTTTAGAGCTCCTGGAATTAAGTGTCCCTACAGGCCAGTGTGTGATTGTTTCCTTTATCCAAGTACAGGATTACTTCAAGTAAAAGGCCATAGATCCCTTTGGAGAAGGTTAGGGAGAAGATCAACAGCATACAATTTGGCAAGTGTAGTGAAGTCTTGTGAAGTCTTTTCTCAAGGGGTCCTAGCTTCCCCATCATGTGTGTATAGATTGGTTTAAGTTTAGGAATTTGAGGAAGCACTGTACTTTTAAGGTTCAAGTTCAGTTTCATGGTCCTGAAGTAAGAGTCTTTCTGTTTCTATAGGTAATGTGAGGATTTAGTAGACAACTCATCTATTTCACTTGTAGGAACCCATGAGGACAATGTTTGAAATGGAGGAAACACAGAGATAAGAGTGTTTGCATGTAGATTGGAGTAAGAAGACAAAGAAACAAAGATTGTGATGTATAGGGTCATGGCGGATCTCATTACAAGTCATCTAACTAGCAAGGTCAGGGGAGGAATGAGTTTGGAGAAGGAAGCAGCAAAACTTGCTTTGAGATGGTGCTGGGTTGTCTAAGTTGGAGTGACCAGCCAAGAGTGGGAAATGTAGAGGGACATGGAGGTAATTCCAGTCAGGAGACACAGTTCTGAATAGCCTACATGAAAGGATTACAGGAAGAAGATGAACTATCTGAGTAGAAACAGAGATGATTACAGGGCCAGGACTAGAGCAAATGCTCAAATTTCTACAAATGAGGGAAGAAAGAATAACTGGTATTTGAATAAACAGGTGGACTGTTCATCAAGGTGAGAAGAATTAGGCTTCATGGTAGAAGCAAGAAGGTCTAGAATTTGATGGGGGAAAAGTCTTTGCCAGCTATAACTTTGACAGAGGGTTAGTATCTAGAATATACAAAGAATGCAAAAAGCTAAATGTCAAACAACCTAATTAAAAACTGGGGCAAGGAACTAAACAAGGAGTTCTCAAAAGATGAAACACAAATGACTAGGAAATATTTTTGTAATGTTCAATATCTTTAGCCATCAGGGAAATTCAAACTAAAACTACTTTGAGATTTCATCTTATCCCAGTCAGAATGGCTAAGATCCCAAACACAAACACATGCTGGAGAAGGTATGGAGAAAAGGGAACTCCTGTTCACTGCTAGTGGGAGTGCAAAATGGTATAATGGAAATCAGTGTGGAGAGTCCTCAAAAATCTAGAAACAGATCTACTATATGAGCCAGCCATACCACTCTTGGCATAAACCCAAAGGACTCTATATCCTACTACAGAGATACCTGTTCATCCATGTTCACTGCTGCCCTATTCACAATACCCTGGAAATGGAAACAACCTTGATGTCCATCTAGGATTATGCAAATATGGTACATTTACACAATGGAATATTATTTAGCTGTTAAGAAAAATGAAATTAGCTGGGCGTGGTGGAACATGCCTTTAATCCTAGCACCTGGGAGGCAGAGGCAGGCGGATCTTTGTGAGTTCAAGGCCAGTGTGGTCTACAGAGCAAATTCCAGGACAGCTGGGGCTACAGGGAGACCCTGTATTGAAAAGACCAAAAAAAAAAAAAAGAAGAAAAATGAAATTATGAAAGTCACAGGTAAATGGATGGAACTGGAAACAGTCACCGAGGTAACCCAGACCCAGAAAAACAAATGTTGCATGTTCTCTCTCATAAGTGGATGCTAGCTTTGAATCCTTAGATATGTGTTTCAACTGGAAAACCAAGAGGTCAGGAAACTAGTGAACGGCCATGGGGGGTGGGAGAAGGCTGGGGGGGGACTTCATGGGAGAAGAGATAGATGCAGAGATATAAAGGGGGAAGGAGAATAGTGGGGTAGGAAGGTTTAAATGTGGCAGGGAATGGGGCAAGGGATGGAATACAGGGAGGGATAACTAATGTTAATGGTCTTTAGAAAAAGCCATATGGAAACTAACCACTGTAGAAGCTTCTTAATGTATATACATATACAATATAAAAAGAGATGAAAGGAGTTACCCCATAACAGAGGACACTGCCTCCACCAGATATGATAGGCTAACCAATAAAAAGACCAATGCCAGGAAGGGACGCTCTCTTTTGAAGCTGTTGGTCTGGGGTCTAATAGACCCTCAAATAATGCTGGCCATCTCCCTTGCTCGTGGTTACCCACCAGAGCTTGGCGGCAAGACCCTATTGCTGAAGGTACTGCATGAACGAGTTGTAGAGCAAACAAGGAGAAATCCAGCTGGTGCTGACCTCAAAGCTTCATCTCTACCGTTAGCTTTTGTGGTGTTGGGAGGTCCTATGCATGCTATCAGAGGAGAAAAGTAATCACCAGTCTTGTCCAGTTGTGAATTCTGCAGGCTATAACAACAACTGACCTGAGAAGGTAGGACCACTGGTGGAAGACTGGCATGAACGTTATGGGTGGACCAACTTTCTGACTGAATTTAGCTTCCTAGATGGAGCCCACTGATACTGATAGCAGGCCAAGGAACCTGTGGCTAGATAGTTCACAGGAGAGAATGTACTACTATTACTCTGTTAAATGGACAAAGACTTAAACCAACTTCTTTTTTTTAAATTTTATTTATTTTTGTATGTGTATGAATGTACTGTCTGCATGCAGGTCTGTGCACCCATGTCATGCAATGCTGTGGAGGTCAGAAGAGGGTCTCGGACTCCCCTGGAACTGCAGTTCTCCTGGAACTGGAGTTACAGACGGTTCTTAGCCGCCATGTGGGTGCTGGGGATTGAACCTGGGTCCTCTGCAAGAGCAGACAGCGCTCTTAACTGCTAGGCCATCTCTCCAGCCCCTAAACCAACTTCTAATGACTTCCTTTCACCCCATACATTAATGCATTTCTTAACTATTACCCAAGAAGCTTTCTTATTCAACACAAAGCGGTTTACATAGAGACCCACAAATAAGAGACCTCATAGTATTTAGCCCTTAATAGGACACCTATATCAAACTTCTGCCTCCCAATGCTCAGGTAACATTATGGAAGAGGGGGCGGAAGGGTTGTTGAGAGCCAGAGGTAATGGATGACCACAAGGAAATAGTTTTCTACTCATATGAATGGTAACAGCATGCATAAGAGCCATGTAAGCTCAAACCAAACCAAAGTCTAGCATAGCATTAGAGGAGTAAGAAGCCCCAACACTAGAGAAACTATTGGTAACCATTAGCTATGTGAGAGAGTCAGTTTTCTTTAAGGGTGTGACACTGGGAAAGTTAACCAGGTTCCAGTGGATAAAGCCACACCAAAGGGCATTTGGGCATACAGAGTTGATTCAATAGGCCTTAAAGTATGTGTGTCTATGTATGTGTGTATTTTTTTTTACATGAAGTCGGTTGGGGTAGTAACGGGGTGCAGATAGGAGAGGAGGTCTAAATGTGATCAAAATATATTGTATATAATTTTCAAAAATTCCAGCTGGGCATGGTGTCGCACGCCTTTAATCCTAGCACTTGGGAGGCAGAGGCAGGTGGATCTTTGTGAGTTTAAGGCCAGCCTGGTCTACAGAGTAAGTTCCAGGACAGCTGGGCTACAGGGAGACCCTGTCCTGAAAAGACCAAAAAAAATTCCATAAAATAATTAATAATAAAGATATAAAAATAACAATACTACTACAAACAAAAGATATTTTAAATGGGCTTTACACCAAAGACTTTCACATCATACAAATGTAATAACTAACATTTTTCAAAATTTCCCCAAACTTTCCCAATGTTATTTACTGATATCCCTGCCACACTTGATGAGCTGTTTATTACATTGTAAGTTATGTTCCTTTATATTACAATGCTAGATCCGCTATCAGTAGATATTTCTTTTTGTGGAGTATTAATAGTTTAATCAGTACTTCAGGACTGTATTTATTTCTGAAATATATTACAGGCATCACTTTTGAATGTCGTATCTCTATTATCCTTGAAATCCAAAGTAGATTAAAAGTAAAATAAAACAAACAAAACAAAAAGAAGACCCAGCATTTGAAGAGAAACTTCCCTTTGGTTCAAACTGCTGTAGAAAAGTAGAGCAACATCCAGTGCTCTGGATGTCCACTGAAAGTGCCACATAATTCTCTCCCCAGACATGTTTCATGGGAATGTTGGTCACAGAAGACTTCTAGAATGGTTGTGGTGAGGGTAGGCAAGACACGGTAAAATGTAGACTCAAAAATAACCCAGGGAGCTAGAGGGCTCAGCAGTTGGGAGCATTACTGCTCTTGCAGAGTCAATTCCCACTACCCACATGGTGGCTTACAATCATGTGTTTTTTGGCCTCCATTGGCTCCTGCACATGCATGGTGTGCATATGAAAATTCAGGCACACAATTTACACATACAAAATATACACACATATAAAATAAATTTTACAAAAAGTAACAATCCAGCTTAGGAAACTTTAAAAACAGGTGGAGGTGGCATACTGGCAGAGCAAAGTGGCATGGGCTGGGAAGATGACTCAGCATTCAAGCACTTGCCATTCAAGAGTGAGGACCAGAGTGCCATCTCCAAAAGCCCAGGTAAATGCCAGGTGGGCATGTGGACCTTCCTGTAATTCAAGCCTTGGACTGTACAGACAGGGGATACTCAAAGCAAGCCAGTGAGCAAGAATAGACATATGGATGAGTTCAGGGCTTGATTGAGAGACTGAGAATGATTCCTGACATGCACCTCAGGCCTCCACATGTATGCACACATTTGCACATGCATATGCCACATGCACACGTTAACCAAAAAAACTGGAAAAGGAAACAAGAAAAAAATGAAGTGGCCCAATTAAAAGCCCCAATTTTGCACTCACAGGCAATGGAGAAGACAAAGAATGTACTGGAAGGGCCTAGACTATGTGAACAGAAGAAAGGGGATGCAGGGGGGCAGACCATGGGACTTGCCTCCGCGTTAGGATCTTGAGGAAGGAGGTAGTGAAGACTTCAGGCCCAAGGAAGAACAATCTGTCATTCTTAGAAGATAGTGAGTGTCAGATTAGTGCTAAGCATTATCTTATCACTGGCTTAAAAAGTTATCCCCATATTATATTTTCCAAGTATGTTTTGCTGAAACTTCTTTCATCTAAAGTAGTCTAATCAATTCTGAGTCTCTATCAAAAATTCCATGAGCAAATATATTAATTTAAATCTGTATTGCTTTTATGAATGAAGTTCAAAGGAACTGAACTTCTGGCTATTGAAAGACAGTGGATTAAAAGATTTTTTAATCTGCGTTCAGTTCAGTCATATGTCTAAGAATGAGCTTATCTCGCCTGCAAGCCTTCTGCTTTCTGTCCAGCTTTCTCTAAGGCCGCTCATGCAGCGATCTGGGTTTGCATTGCTTTCCAGTCTCCTTTGCAGGGCTCTGCTCAGCAATTCCAGTGTCTCCGTGCTCCACTCTGATCTGGGCCCTGGCTCTTCCTTGCAGTCCTGTAATCCACACTCCCCATCCCACTCGTGATCTGATTGTTTATTCCACCTTATACCAAGGGCCAAGCTTGTTCTCCGTTTGTGGCCTCAATCTATCCAGTTGTCATTTCTTCACTCTTTCCAAAGCCCTCAGGAAACAGCCATGAAGACAGCTGGTCTTGTTGTCTCTTGACTCATGTCTGTGTTTTCTGAGCCCACAGTGTCACTGGGTGCCACTGTTCACTGGCAGTGTTAAGCCATCTATATTTTAAGTCTTCACCTTTCAACCTTGACTAGATTCCTTTGGAAGAACAGTGCAGTCTTCTAGCAATCCTTAACCATTTACATTTTATTTTGGTGGGAGAGGGAGTCTGGCTTCATTTGAGTCTTTCTGACATGTATAGCGACACAGGTATCTGGCAAATACGTATACAGCTCTTTTCCTCCAGAACGTTCACTTGCATGGCATCCCACCTTGCCAACCTGGCTGCAGTCTCTGTCTCCACAAAGCTAATGACCTATTTGCGGATGCCCTAGAGCTTCACCATGCCAACACAGCTTGACGGTAGTACCAGACGGAGGCTGCTCCATCATGAAAGTCAGAAAACACAGGCTCTAGGATTTTCCTGCACACAGGTTTAATCAGGCTGCAGTCAGGTTTTGTTAGAAATGTGATCCTCTCTTTGTTCTATGGGGAGGAGGGGTTCTAATGAATAGGGTCATAGAATGTGGCATTTCTAGTTATTCTTTGTCACCAGGAACAACTTCCAAGTGGCCCTAAAATACTGCATTTATTATTTTTTTTTGAAGATTCTGAGTTTTCCCAAAAAGAAAGGAGGAAAGAAGTGACACCAGTCCCCACAGCCACACGAAGTAGGGTATCCCATTGTAGAGGTGCCCAAACTACGCTTCTCCTGGTAAATGGTAAGCCATACCCAAGCCCTTGGTCTTGGTATCTTGGTCAGATTTCCAAATAAAGATGTGTCACCTTTACATGAGGAGAAATAGCAGAGAAGGGGCTGCAGCAAGTAGGGGTGGAAAGCACAACTTTATTCATGCTCTTGCTTCCAAGCGCTTGCCTTCTTTTTGGCTAGGAGCAGGTGCTGAAGCCCAAAGTGGCCCGAATGCTAAGAGCGGGGAGAGTGAACAGCAGGTAAACATGTCCACAGTGTCTGCTTATTGAACTTGCCTCCCACACTGTGAAGGCTGGTTTCAGACTCTCAAATAAAAACATATAACAACAGGCAAATCTCTTACACTTGCCGGGAGTGGCAGCCACTTGGGTGCTTTTTTGGGCAAATATCCAAATACCACATTCCAGCATCACATACTCAATACAACTTGGGTCAATATGATTGGTGTGCAAATCACTGTTTGATCTTAACAGCAACAGATCCCCTCATAGCACCAGCTGCTGACAAACTCACAAGAAAGTCTAGAGTTTAGGAACCTAGCATTTTCTTAGAAAAGGAAGAAGAAAAAAAAGACAGTTCTCAGTAAAAGATAAACCACAAGAGCTACTGCGTTCAGACGGGTGGTACACACTAAACCACATGCACATCATGCCTAAGTGATGCTCAGGCTCGGCCTTATCCAAGATGTCAATAAATTCAGAATTAAGGGTAAGGTTGTAGCATCTGCTTGTGCCTTTCCCTCACAGTGAAAACAGCCCTGATGCATGATGAAGTACCTTCTACCTTTCCCAAACTGCTGCCTCTCTGCTCTTTTGGACTACTGTCATCTAGAGTTTCACATCTGGTGAGACATTATACTGCTCCAGGCCCTCTTCCACAGAACAGGCTGGCGAGAGTTCTCTCTATGACATATCTGTGTGGCCTACCTTAAAGTACAAGGAAGACTTGGCTATAAGTCTTAGAGAGGCTCGTGACAAAACTGTGGACTAGTTGTAAGTAAATGTGGATGACTTGGTATCTGCACTGTATATCAGTGCAGTATTTCCTTAGAAATACTGCACTGATATATATGCCTTTGTTACTGGACTTCATTTAATACTTATCTATCCTTCATAGTGCCCTTTCTTTGAAAGGGTTTATATGTTGAAAAACTGCTGTGGCCTTTTATGACTCGTACATAATGTAGACTAAAATAATAAAATACTTGGTAGTTTTTTCTAAGTGAAAGAAAAAAAAATACAGGGAAGCCTCAAGCCCTTGGGGACCTCAAGGTCCCAAGTGGTACCTACCAGAAAGAAATATTAAAAGGAAGCTTGGAAAAGCATTTCTGTTGGGCAGAAAGTCTATCCACAGAAAAAGAAGGGATGGATATAGGTAAGAGAAGCCAATGACCTTGAGGCTGTCACCAGAAAGATGTGGCCAGGTGGGTCGCCAGGCCAAAGCATTCATCTCAGTGGAGGCGGTGCTATGAGAGCCACACCTCTTTGAGAGAAGGCTGGGAAACAAGAGAGCAGGTAGAGGAGACAGAGGACCCGGAAAAGAAAGGTGTGAAGGCCAACAGATGTAAGGTCAGATAGGAAGTGCACAGGGAGCACAGAGAGCAGCAGACAGCACATAGCCTGGAGAGGAAGACATGCAGTGAGGACGGAACAAGGGTTGAGACCAACATCCCCAGCAACTCAGGAGAGCACCCCTGAGATGCAGCCCTCCCAGTGGCCTCAGGACCTCCATCACTCAATATGTAAGGGAGTTTTCAAAGCTTTAACAATGTAAAGCATGTTTAGCTCTCACCTTGACATCCAGCGGGGTAGGTTCCACGTGGAATCAAATGCTCCAAAGTTGCATGTGATGTATTTCACCAAAGCTTTTTGACAAAAACTCTAATGGAGCAAATTAAAGTTCTAATAGAAATTTCTAGCACCCACAGTAAGCTATTTTTAAAACTCACACTTCAGGCCCTAGGGCCGATTTCTATAAATAACACTTCCCCAGAACTCAATGCTAGTAAACCATGGTTGCCCCTTAGTGACTTCTCTGACATATGTCATTGGGAGGGTCTTGGTGTGGCCCTTGTCTGTTTAGATGTTTTGGATTTCAAAAGGGCATGAGAGCCCATCCTCTCCCCCAGTCTAAGAGCTTCTGCTCCTTGGCAGCAATCAGAGAGCCTTTCAGGCACTGCTGGTACAACTACCAAGTGGCATGTCATTGAGAATACAGCCTGGAAATATCTGTACCAATTTTAAAAGATATGCTGTGTTTGATCAAGCCACCCACACCCATATGGGCACAGGGTTGCTTGTCATGAAACTAGTTCAATAAATCATGCTAATTTGGTCTTACTTTAAAAATATTTTCTAATAGAAAGAGAGGGATGATTCATATCTTGCTTTGCTTAATACGTTATTAATTTTATCAATGGTGAGATTGAACAGCTATCTAAGTTCATTGACATGTCTACATTTATGAATTCTCCTTTCACGTAATTTGGTCAACTGTGTTAATCAGAGTACTAGTTTTCCTTACTAATTTGTAGGATATAATTACATCAGCCTTTTGATATATCTGTCCAGTTTACTTTCCCCAATTTCTCTATTTTGTTGTTATCCATCAATATTTCCTCAGGCATTTTAAATTATAATGTACCTATGTTGCTAAAACTTTTCTACTTTCCTCCAGTATATCTTAATTTTAGAATGCTCTTTGTAATTCAGAGGGCAAATAAATATATATATTGTATGTGGTGTGTTTTCTGTGTGTGGATTTGTGTGCATGTGCATGTAGAGGGCAGAGGTTGACATCTAGAGTCTTCTTTAATCCCCCTTAATTTTTGAGACAGGGTCTGACACTGAACCCGGAGCTCCTCGATTGGATAGACTGGCTGTCCAATGAACTCCAGGGATCTACCTGTCTCTACCCACCTCAGTGCTGGGTTTCAGATGGGCACCACTGCCCCTGGCTTTTCTGTGAGTGATGGGGGCTTAAACTCACATCTTCATGCCTGTGCACCAAGCACCTTACCAACCAAGTCATCTTCCCAGCCTAAATAAATACGTATTGATATTGAAAACATAATGTATATGAAAGCCGGGCAAGGAATAGTGAACAGTTGTGTAAAAGAGAGACTAGAGATATTTCAATGTGTGTATTGTTGAGGATAAAAGGTACATATGATGAAATATGATTTTTAAAATGTTTATTTTTTATTATTTTATATGTATAATAGTGTATTGTCTGTATGTGTGTGTGAGCGCACCACCTGTGTTGTTCAGTGCACACAGAGGTCAGAAGAAGGTGTCAGATCCCCTGGAACTGGAGTTACAGACAGTATTTAACTGCCATGTGGGTGCCAGGATTCAAACCCGAGTATTCTGCAAGAGCAGCCAGTGATCTTAGCCACTGAGCCATCTCTCAGCCCTGAAATCTGATTTCTATAAGATGACAACAAAATCATGACACATGTGTGTGTATATATCTAAAAATGTTTGGTGTAAGTGTGTAAACTAAGTGGAAGGATACACTTGGGTTTCAAAACAACTAGCAGTCTAAGGAGAAGGAAAAGGGTAAAAGGAGGAAGAGAGTGGGAAGGAAGAAGGAAGGAAGGAAAGAAGGAAGGAAGGAGGGACGGAGGGACGGAGGGAATGAAGGAATGAAGGAAGAAAATGGAAAATGAAAGACGGTGTTGAGCAGAAAAACCAGCTGGGTGCAGTGATTCCACTTAAGAGAAACCATGGGTGTGGACCTCAGGCGTACGTGTGAGCAGGTCAGACCAGGGTGGCCTCTACAATGCCAATGGATTTTTTGCAGAGCTGTGATATGGCTTTAAAGGTAATTTTACCTTACTTTTGTAACTGTATTTTGAAATATTTATAACCACAAAAACCACATGCAATATTTATATAGCCAGAAAAATCCATTGAGGAGAAATATAAAAAGTCATACATGGACAATATAGGTGCCCAAAGCAGAAGCAGGTAGCGAAGTGAGGTTGTAAAGCCAGTTACATCTGGACTAACCTAAGTTTGTAAAAGTCAGGCAAAGTCGGGAAGACAGCTTGTATGAAGTGTGTCCACGTATTAGCAGAAGGACTGTGCTTTGTTTGGTGGTAGGCTATAAGTGATGTTTCTTTTTTGCTTTTCTCTATTTTCTGACTTTTCTTTAAAAAATACATCTGCTTCTTGACCAGAACATAATAAGTATTATGTAAAACTTATGATAGTGAACATTTGTAAGTGTAGGCAGCTAAGCATCAAAATGATGCTCTGAAATACTATGTAGAGAAGGTCCCCAAACAGGAGGCTCGAACCCACTATGAAGCAGTGGTGTCAGTGACATTTGATGAAGGCTCCAGATGAAGTCAAACGGTTGAAAGGGAGAGGGCTCTCTTGGGCCTTAAATGCTCTTAGATAACAGAATAAATGAGTGAGGCATGGGTGAAGTGCCAATAGCCCTCTGTGAAATTTTACTGGTGCCTAGAGAAGCATACTCAGCCAATGTCAAAGTTGGTTGACTGGATACAAAAGTTCAATAAAGAGGTGGAGTAATTTTAGAAGCTGACCCATTCTTTTTTTTTGATAAAATTTTTATTGAATTTTTGTGTATTTCATACACAGCATCTTAATTGCCTTCTTACCCCTTCTCCATTGGCACCCTCCCACAGCCCCCGCCCCCGGAGTTCAAACATTCTGTCATTTGTGTTGGGGCCTCCCCAGCCATCCCACAGTGCAAGTTCATCCACTGAGCTCTCGTCAGCCTATCTGGAGTCCCTGTCTTAAATAAGGCCAAGAAATTGACCAATTCTTTTTTTTTTTTTTTTCAGTCTTTTTGAGACAGGGTCTCCCTGTAGCCCCAGCTGTCCTGGAACTCACTCTGTAGGCCAGGCTGGCCTTGAACTCACAAAGATCCGCCTGCCTCTGCCTCCCAAGTGCTAGGATTAAAGGCGTGCACCACCACGCCCGGCGACCCATTCTTAATATCCAGTTTCCCGGAGACCCATTCTTAATGTCCAGTCTCTACAGCTGCATCTTGGTATTCATATGAAGAATAAGTATAGTATCCAAGAGGAAACACAATATATGACAGAAGATATAGAAGATAAAGAAAACTATGTTTGAAGGTGATACGAGATTGGTTTCCTCCAACAAAGGTGTCCATCTATGGAAAGTCCTGCCTAGGACAAACAATGTTGATCAGAAAAAAACTCATCCCAGGCTTCACTCATTTTATCCTATAGTCAACAGAACATGTTTATGATCAGCATTAGGAGAAATTAATACAAACATTTTGATTTGATTGTGGTTTTCTTTTTGTCTAAAACTTTGCTCATTCTGGGAACCCCTCCTCCCTTTCCTTAGAAGTGTTCAGAGAAAGGACGGTGGTGCTCTGCTGAAGAAGGTGGAAGAAGATGTCTTCAAAGAGCCTCCCACCTTCCGGATTCTGACTCAAGATGAGATGCCACGCAGTCACCAGCTCTTAAGCCTCACTCTCTTGGTTGCATCAGCCAAGGTAGTTTACTAAATAAGTTCTGTTTACGTTTGCTGGCATTCTTGCAGCTGATTGATGTAATACAACTGAAGGCAAATAACTTCAGTAATGCAGTTGATGCAATATCATCTAAATACCATGCAATCACACAACTAAAATATTTACTAAATAATCAAAGGCTGAGACAAAGAAACCAGAAGGCATTATGCAAGACAAAGCCCTGAGCAGGGCTTCTGATTAGCTAAGAGATATTTGGGAGCTGGCAAGATGGCTCAGAGGGCAAAGGTACTTGCTGCTAACCTGACCACTGGAGTTTGATTCCTGGGTCCCACAGGGTAGAAGGAAAGCGCCAACTCTTGCAAACTGTTCTCCGACCTCTCCGCATGTGCGACGATGCAATGTGCATGTGCACGCACACAAATAAATGCAATACGACATTTAAAGACGGCGCCCCTCAGAAAAATGTGGCATGTCTTAGTTCCCAGACACAGAAAAGATTGCTTAACTGTAATTTCCAATGAAAAGAGCAAGGAGCAACTGAGAAACAGCGCTCTTGGGATAGGCTGGGGAGAAAGTAACCACAGTCCTCTTGCAGATGGCCCGTGGAATCTATGCAGGGCATCTCTCGGCACATGGGACACCTCCCCTGTCTCGAAGCCCCTTCTCTTTCTCTCTGGGATGGCATGCCTGCTCCTGCCACTGAACCACACTCTTACAGCTTCCTCACAGCACATCTCCCTCTTCCTTCTCATCTGCCTCAAAGCTCGCCTCTTCTCTGTCTGACACCGACAATTTCTACCTACCTTTCATTCTTCCTACAGCTTACCCTGCTTTCCCCATTCAATTGGCAAGAAATAAACAGCCACCCCACCAGATCTCCTAAAACCTCACTTCTCTCCTAGCTCCGGAGGCCTCCCTTCCTTTCTCTTCCCATTTCCCCCTTTCTTTCCACTTTCTGAGCACCTTCTTTATGCAAATCCCTGCTGAGGTTCTTCCCCACGTCTCCTCAGACATCAAGCAATGCACTAGAGCCCATCTCCTCCTCACCCTCTACTCAGCCCTGTGGTGTCCTATTTAATTCTGTCTGCTTATGCTCCCTGTCCAGTCAGCTGAAGCTCTGAATTTCCTTATCTGGCTACTCCTTTTTAATCCCTTACTTTCTATCTCTCCTGAATACCAAAGCCTCTTCACACCTCGTCTCCCTGATCTGGTGTCATAGCAACGGAACTGTCATTCTAAAGCGTGAGTCAGTTGACATCACTACACTCATCTGAACCTTACGCAATTACCACTCTACATAACATAACCCAAGTTGCTTTGTGCACATTAAGAGACTTTTGTCTTCTACACATACAAGAGTCTTGCCGTTCCCCAAACACGCCCCATCATTTCACTCTTCAAGTTTTCCTTCATGTCCCTCCTACTGTGTGGAATGAACTTCTGCCACCTCAGCCCTAGAGAAAAAGCCTAGTTATTAAACTCACCCGGGTCAAAACAGATTATTTTTCTGAGACTTTCTAAACTTTAGTTATTTATGGCCGTGGAGCTACTTCTAGATCATCACCTCCTAGACAACATAGGAGAAGTCTCCATTTCCCTTTACATTTCATCACCATGCCTCAACCAACCTAGCACCCTATGACCACCAGCAGAAAGGAAGTTGCTAGTCTTGATCATTAATTCACCAGTCACCCATCATCTGTATTCCAAGTTTGCCTCAGAATTTATAGTTAACAAGCATCCATGAGCAAGCAGTTAAGATGACCACATCCAAAGCACTCAAGCAGGGAGCTCACAAGCAATGGATTGTGTCTCTTAAACCTCCCTTGCTGTACTATCCTAAGGCACCAAATGTCCATTATTATGAAGACAGTCCTGTCTATATCATTAGTCATTCAGAACCCTTCCCTCCTTGCTGGACATTATGGAGGTAGGATCTCTGTGCTCCAAAAAAACCCAAGAAAAGAAAGCACAGAACTCTTGTTCCAATGGTTCTTGTTCCTCCTGGAACAGAGTGGGCTGACGTGAAAATGGAGGCATTTGTCACTCAGCAGTCCTAATCCTCCAATCTTCAATCTACTTTAACTTCAGCTCTAACAAGTATTCAGAGTCTCAGAAGGAGCTAGGAAAACAAGACTGTCTGAAAAGAAACTAAAAAAATATTATTACCTGTGAAGTTAGGCCAGTGGATGAAAACCTTTGTAAGGGATGATAATTTTTGTTTAAAAGATCAGTATCTTAAGAGCAGCTGTGCAAATTTTTCTGAAGCACTCAAGGTGATCTATAACATAAGGTGGCCATATGTCCCAGCTTGTCAGGGAAAGTCCCAGTGTGCACCTGTTGCTCCTGCAAAATTATTAATAGTGCCCCCCCTTTCACTCTCAGAACTGGCCCAGCTTGAGTGGCAAATTATATGAGCACTCCATCTGTGCTGCTGTCAGACACCAGTGGCCTCCCCATGCAGGACGGTGGTCTGCTCAGGACACAGAAAGCAGAGCAAAGGGCTAGAATCTGGGCTTCCTGACAGCAAGCCTGGCTCTATCTAAGAGAACATACTTCCTCTAGGCTGTTTCTTCAGCCTAATCAACAGAAAAACACTGGGAAATAGTAGCGCTATGTAAGCAGTCTGTAGGGCAGATTTGGCCCTTACAGTTTCATTGGGGAGATGAAGCACAGACACACTCAATAATTAAAAAGGATTGGATAATATGGTGGCAATTATACAGCTCAAATGACCAATTCAAAAGGAATTAAGGACATGAAGAAAGGCTTCATGGTTTCAGCCTTCAGTGAATGGTTTTGAAAAGTGATAGATTCTAAACTGGAGGGGAAAGAGTGTTTTTCTTTGAAAAAAGGTAGAAGGCAAGGGAGAAGACCCAGTGGGTAAAGGGCTTGCTGTGCAGTATGAGGACCTGAGTTTGGATCCCAGCACTCACGGGAAAGCCAGGCACAGCACTGCACATTTGTGTCCCAGTGCTGGGGGGAGAGTGGTCAGGGGTTGGCAGACAGGTAGATCTTAGTGCTGGCTAGCCAGAATGCCAAATTCCAAGTTCAGTTTGAGATACTGTCTCAAAAGAAAAGAAAAGAAAAGAAAAGAAGAAAAGAAAGTTGAAAGAACGGAGGAAGATACCTACTTACCAACTTCTGACCTGTGCATGGGTATGTGTACCCCCTACCCATATATACACGCCACGCACACACAGAGATACAAAATATTTTAAAGTAGAAAACAAAATTCAGATAGCCATAGATCATGTTAACAATTCTATAAGTATTACCGTATATGGAAGAGGAGAAAATTAAAAAACAAACAAACAAATAGACTGTGATTTTCCCAAAATGTCACAGTGATTTCAGGCTCAACAGCCATCAGATCTAAGTGTCTGAACAAGCAGCCAAGAGTTGGTGGCTGATGACAGTGCTGTTCCCTGAGCTATGGTAAGAAACAGTGGCCATCTTTTTAGTCCATCCTGGCTTCCTATTACCTGGAGGAATGGCATTATTTTTGAGCCTTCATTCACTTCAGTAAAATGCTAGGCTTGGACAAAATGATTTCTAAGAATATGTGTGTATGTGTGTGTGCGTGTGCATGCACATGCATGCATTTAGAGGTTCAATATCAGGTGTATTTTTAAAGGCTCTCCATTTGGGTCTCTCGCTGAATCAGGAGTTCACTGTTGGGGCTAGGATGGCTGCCCAATGTCCAACAAGTCCCAGGGATCCTTCTTTCTCCATTCCCCCCAGCACTGGGGTTACAGGAACATGAAGCCACCATGCCCTGCTTCTACATGGGTGCTGGGGTCCAAATCTGGACCCTCATGCTTGCGAAAGCCAGCACTTTATCCACTAAGCACCTCTCCAATGCCTAAAGAATCTTTTCATCTCTAACAATCCAAAATCCTTTAGAATCAATTGCAGGTTTTCTTTAGTATATCCTGGCTTTATCTCATTTGATCTTGAGCAAAAGGCCAACCAAGAAGACAAATAGCTTTAGTTCAAAAGTCGACGTGAGTGTTTATTTCCAGCAAAGTGGCAAATACTGGCTTGGTCCTATCGGTCTCTTCCCACTGTAAAGAAATGAAATTCACTGGGCGTGGTGGCGTACGCCTTTGATCCTAGCACTTGGGAGGCAGAGGGAGGCAGATCTTTGTGAGTTCAAGGCCAGCCTGGTCTACAGAGTGAGTTCCAGGCCAGCTGGGGCTACAGGGAGACCCTGTCTCTCAAAGACCAAAAAACAAAAAAGTGAGTCCTGAAAGTTGGACTCTTACTTCCCCATACATGCTTTGACACTCACACATACACATCATAAACACATGAACACATATACATGCAAGCATCATGCACACATTCACAAACATTATAAATATATATGCACTTAGGTATCACATACACATAATCATATGCATACTTCATATGCATACATATACATGTAGGCATTATATGCACATACACAGCTCATACACATACTATATATATATATATATATATATATATATATATATCATATAAAGACATCATACACACATGTAGACATCATAGACATATTCACATGCCAGCCAGGATCTGACAAGGTCCCTAGGGCATCAGGCCTATCATTGACTCACATGTGTCCACATCTAAAAGTACATATTTGATAAAACATTCTCTTAATTTTTCTTTCATGATAAATCTCCCTTGTATATGGACTCCAAGTGGAAAATGTTAATGGTGTGGTCTAAGGGCCTCAGGTGCTTTAGAACCTTACATGCTTGTAGCATCAGGAGGTGTTGAGGCAAGAAGCTATAGCCAAACTCAGTCTTCTCCTTTCACATAGTCAGTAGATCTGAGCAGGACTTCCATCCCTGCCCAGATGTGGGACATGTGACTGTGGGGTCATGAGTACAGCCACCAGGACCCACTGCTTAGTTAGACACCAAGGGTTTTGGCTGAGGTGTCTCTTCCAGCTTGCATGAGTTGAGTTTGATTAGTACATTATGGATACTAGGACTCTTGTTGGGACATCTTCCTGCAAGGAATAGTGGACCATCAGGAATTGAACAACAGAGATGTGAGTGGCAGCACCAGTCAGAAGCAGAGGTTGAGAGTTGAGGTAAAGAAGAGGACAACTTGACTGGACTAAGGATGAACAAATGAGAGTAAAAGGAGCTTCGGATTGGACTACCTCAACCCGGATGGCCCACCCCAAA
>VZQC01001442.1:2297946-2355026 GCA_009823505.1 Rhizomys pruinosus
AAAAAAAAAAAAAAAAAAAAAAAGAGTCCTGTCTGTAACAAACAAATCTCTGCAAAAATGGACTTGCCAACATGCCTGTGCATATACATACACATGTACACACACATATGATATGCATACAAACGTGCGGGGCAGGTGACTACTATGAGGTTAGTCATAGGGAGAAAATTTTCTAAATCAAATCTTTAAGTAATGGAAATTCTACAATCTTAAGTGGACTACCAAGCAGGATTGCTTACTGTTATACTTACTGTTACAGTGATCAATGAATAAATAAGAACTATACTACATAATAAGACTAAATAAAAAATAGAATAAGTAGATTGAAAAAGAACACATTAGATATCCTGGAATTAAATCAATGTGAATCTTAGCTACTAGAGTAACAACACAAAATAGACAATTGGTGGGTTGGAAATTAAACCAAAATACTAAAGGTAAAAATGAAGAATTGAAAACACTGTATACATACTGGCTTCACCTCAAACTTCATTAAAACTAAGGAAGGTGTCCTTTATAAAGGCTTACCCAGTGTCCAACCTTTTGGTACTGTAGCATAAGGCTGTTATCTGTAAAGTTCACTCCCCAGAACCATACAATTAGGTTATCAAAAGAATATCTCATAATGTTTTAAGAAGTTTACAGTTTTGTGTTGGGTGCATTCAGGGCTATTATGGGCACATGCAGTGATGTGTGGCCCACAAGCTGCAGGTTGGACACACCTGGGCCATAAGGGCAAGGGGAACAGTGAGGGGTCATAGTAACAACAAGGTTTTAGAAGAGGAAAAACAGATGGATAAGTAATAACACAACCAAAGACAAAAGGAAGAAGAAGCTAAGCTAGAAGTTAGGATGTCCAGAAGACCCAGCAGATACCAGGCTCAGAAATTCTACCAGTTACTTCTGGAACCACAGGAGGGAGAGGAGAGAAGAGCCACTAAAATAAGGAGAATAAGAAGAATGTTGTTTAAGGACTAGTTCGGTCTCTAGATCTGTAGATTTTATCCTTAGCTCCACCCAATTAGACAGTAGGCTCTATCTTATTTGGCGATGTTAGAGGTTTGACATCTGGAGGGAGGATTCCTAGACAGTGGGATGCTATAGATGCCATGCATGCTGTAGGCCTAGGCTTCCAAGGCTGTTGTTCATCTTAGTTCCCATCACTGGGGAAAGCAGGTAGAGTTTTCTCAACCATCATCTGACAATCTCCTGGACTTCCCATGAAGTCTTTAGGGTTACTATTAGGAGTTCCCCCAGCAAATGGTATAAATATACCATCCTAAGGTGACGATCAAAGTTGACAAGCTCCTTGCACAACCTCAGAATTTCCAGTAAGCTTATTAATTCTTTGTTCTAAAATATGGCCAGATAGTCTACGGCCAAGTATGCCAGAAAGGCTTCTAAAAGAAAGCTAGAATTCAAGACAGACATTCAGACAGACAGGCAGACAGAGGCAACATGCAGAGAGAAGAAACTTGTAAAGGAGAAAACAAATTACAGAAAGCTCACACATTCTGAAAACAGAACAATGTTTTAAACCTATTTATAGATGAAAAGAGGAAATTTAAGATAACAGAAATGAAAAACAAATAGGTGGGTTAGAAATTGAAATTAAAGAAATTACGTCAAACAGTGCAAAAGGATAAATAGATGGGAAATAAGAGGAAAATGTGAGAAGACTAGAGGGCCGGGCCCAGGAACGAGGACACAGAAGGAGGTTACAGAGGGGCGAGTATGTGGCACAGTAAAAGTGTTCACTGATCGCTCAGCACCGGGGGTGAAAACTGACCCACAAACTAGAAAAGCCAGTGTGAAATTTAGAGTACAGGAGAAGTTCAACAACTGAACAAGTTTTAGACAGAAAGAAAAATGGTCAAATTCAAAGCATGAAGACTCAGAATGAGTTCTCCTATCAGCCCCTAGCAGGCAGCATTCATAAGAGTGATAGCTTCAGACTTCAGAAGAAAAGTGCATTCTTTACCTACATTTTCTTGTATAAGACAGACAGGCCATCAAATGAAATGACTGAGAAAAAGACATACTCAGCCATCCAAAGAGCAGGCATGAGCCTCTCATGGTCTATTTTTGATAGGCTGCTGCTACAAAAATACGCGTGGCAGGCAGATCTCTGTGAGTTGTTTGGGGGCAGCCTGGCCGAGAGAGAGAGAGAGAGAGAGAGAGAGAGAGAGAGAGAGAGAGAGAGAGAGAAATATANAGTGGGTGGGACCCCAGGATGGAATGGGACATTGGGAACATTTACTTAAAGTCAGGAACTAGACAGGTATGACCGCTCTCACCACTCCATTCATCACTATGCGAGACCTGTAATTGGTGCAAACCAACAAAGCAGAGGAGTAAGAGAAATCAAGACTAGGAATGAATTTAAAAATGTATCTGCAGATGACTGTCTACATAGGACCTGAGAGAAACTACAATTACAAGAGTTTGGCTAGGACGCTTGAGAGAAGTTCAATATCCAAGCATCTATATCACACATATATATATAAGGTAAGAACCTATTAGAAGCCAGGCGTGGTGGCACACGCCTATAATTCCAGCACTTAGGAGGAAGAGGCAGGCTGATCTCTGTGAGTTCAAGGACAGCCTGGTCTACATAGTGAGCTCCAAGCCAGCTAAGACTAAAGGGAAACCCTGTCTCAAAAGACCAAAAAAAAAAAGAACCTATTAGAAAACACAACTTTTATAAAGTTCTATTAGCAATAGCAAGATCTATTGGGTATCTATGAATAAATATATAGAAACAGAAAAGACACAATGGAGGGAGCAGGAGAGAGGAGAAAGAGACAGAGAGAGGAGAGAGAGAGAGAGAATGTGTATGGGCTCCACATATGAGAGGCTGCATCAATCACAAAACTAGGAAAAGGAAACTGAAATTTTTAACAGGTGGGACAATTTTTATCCATATGGAAAAAAAAAAAGGATTTCTAACTTATATCCAAAATCTCAATAGAATCAGTGAACTTTAAAATATTTAGAAAACAAAAGTGTTTTTAGACATTTTTAAAGTTTTAGACTACAGAGTTCATCAATGTATAAAACATAAAGGAAAAAATAATTAATTTCAAACCTTCTTAGTGACAAAGAGATGCAAGAAAGATGACATCATGAACTTTGCAGATAAATGGATGGAACTCAAAGCCATTATGCTAAATGAAGTAACAGAGTCCCAGAAAAAAACAAACAGGGAATGGTCTCCCTCATTTGTGGATGCTAGCACCAAATCTCCAGTTGAAAGGCAAGCTGAGCAACATTATTGTTATATTTCTTTTTCTCTGAAAGCAACTGTGCTGTTATAATGTGAATCTCTTAATGGGCCCTAGAATTAACTTACCACTTATCTTCAGACATGGTAATTAACATACATGGGTGGAAGGTATGTATTCATATTTAGAGTAATATAAAATTAAAGGGAAAAAAGTGAATTCCTAAACATATTTCGGAGTTAACATACAGTTTATTCCCAGAGGACATAGATTCTGGTACACATATGACATTTATATAGGTATATTTTGGAGCAATATAAGGGGGAGGGAACAACAACAACATAAGGACTGGGTCAAAGACTGGATTGATACAGTTAAATTCTGCCCAAAGCAATAAACCTCTGCAGACAAAAACTTTAAAAAGACTGAGAAAAAGATATAGGACATATATGGCAGAATGCATGAACTGGGGTGGGGGGGAGGGAAAGGGGAATATGTCTAAAGTGATCTGAAAAATGATGTATGAGATATGCAAAACATCAATAAAATTATTATATTAAAAAAAAAGTAATGTTTAAAGGCAAGACATAGGAGAGAAGAGTTTCTTTAAGACTCCATAATGAATAGTGGGCATTTAATCAGCTATAAGTAAACAACAAGCAACCGATTATCTTTTTTGCCCAAATGGGCAGAGTCTATAAATAGGTAAAACAAAGAAAAAGAAACCCTAAAGACCCAAACCATGGGGAAAACCATCCAAAGACATTACACCCAAAGTAATCAGAACCAAGGATGCTGGGTACACAAACCTGACTCATCAGGCCTTAACATATATCACAGAATGCACGAAACCCTGTGGGTGGGCTACAGGGAGTGAAGACTGGGGAAGGGTCTAGATATGATTAAGATGTACAGTATGAAATGCACAAAAATTCAATAAAAGTACATTAAAAAGCAATCGGAAAACTGTAACCAATACTACAGTGAGGTGACTCTTCAACCCATCAAATCAGCAGAATTTAAAACCTGGCACTGTGAGAGCTGCAGAAGGTGCAGGCCGGCCAGGCTCTCACCTAGGCCTGCTGCAGGGTGAGCCGGGCGCAGCCTGGCAACACCCAGAGCTTCTGATGTTTTCACTGAAGACTCAGAAATTCCACTTCGTTCTGTATCTTTGGAGAGGCTCAACATGTCTACTTGGAAACGTGTCCAGAGAAGCTCACACCGTTTATAAAATAAAAGCCTAGAAACACTGTAAACCCCCTGATGAAGGAGTGGATGCCCTGTAATAAGTCCACAGAACCACATGCCTGTTTGGGATGCTATAACCATAAATAACAGAAATTTCTCTCAGTTCTGGAGGCCAGGTATCGAAGATCAGGGTGCTGGCACAGTCTTGGGCCTTGTTCCCAGCTCACAGACTTCCCAGGGTGGCCCCACATGGTAAATACAGTGAACAAGGACCCTAGGGCATCTTTTATAAAGTAACTAATCCCATTCGTGAAAGCTCAACTCACGTGACCTAAACTCCTCCCCAAAGTCACTCCTTATAATGGCACCATATTGGAGTCAGAATTCAACATCTGATTTGGGTGGAATAGAAACTTTCAGTCCATAACGGTACAACAGTTAAGGAACGAGAACCACATAATTTAGAATAAATCTCCAAAACAGTATTTTTTAATTATTTATTTATTTATTATTATTATTTTGGTCTTTTTTCGAGCCAGGGTCTCCCTGTAGCCCCAGCTATCCTGGAACTTACTCTGTAGACCAGGCTGGCCTTGAACTCACAAAGATCTGCCTGCTTCTGCCTCCCAAGTGCTAGGATTAAAGGCATGCGCCACCACACCCGGCTTATTTATTATTTTTTATGTGTATGAGCATATTGTCTGCATGTAGGTTTGTGCACCCGTGTCATGCAATGCCGTGGAGGTCAGAAGAGGGCGTCAGATTCCCCTAGAACTGGAGTTAAAGTTGTTTCTTAGCCGCCATGTGGGTGATGGGAATCGAACCTGGGTCCTGTGCAAGAGCAGTCAGTGCTCTTAACCACTGAGCCATCTCTCCAGCCCCTAAAACAGTATTTTAAGTGGTAACATGAGTTGCAAAAATATTACTTGGTAAGAATATAGCTGTAATTTTTTTTTAATTTTATTTTTTATTTATTTTTGTATGCAAATGTACTGTCTGCATGTAGGTCTGTGCACCCGTGTCGTGTAATGCCGCGGAGGTCAGAAGAGGGTCTTGGATTCCCCTGGAACTGGAGTTCTCCTGGAACTAGAGTTACAGATGGTTCTCAGCCGCCATGTGGTTGCTGGGGATCGAACCCGGGTCCTCTGCAAGAGTGGTTGGTGCTCTTAACCGCTAGGCTATCTCTCCAGCCCCTATAGCTGTAAATTTTTAACTCACAAAAGTTATTTTGGTATTAATTATAAATGTATGTATAAAGGTATTATTTATAATGTATGACTACATAGCCCGTACAACACCAGACATGTAACAACAAGGGCAGAGCAGGTACTTCTGGGAGAACTAGGGTAGAATATGATCTGGAGCTGTACAAAGAAGCTTTCACAGCAGCGTCCTAGAAAATTCTTTGTAAAATGTGGCTGAAGCTGGATGTGTGGTGCACACGGGAAATTCTAACCAGGGAGGTTGAGGAAGGAGGATTGCCATGAGTTTGAGGCCAGCCTGGACTATATAGTGAATTGGAGGTTAGCCTAGGCTACATAGCAAAATCAAGAAAAAAATGTGGCTAAGTATCAGTAGTTATCAAATGAGTTCTGGTTGTGGGTGCCTGGTAGTTAATTACTTATTCTCTATATTATTCTACATTTATTGTTGTTGTTGTTGCTGTTGAGACAAGGTCTCACTGCAGCCCTAGCTGTCCTGGAACTCTGTATGTAAACCAGGCTGGGCTTGAACTCACAGAGATCCACCTGCCTCTGCCTCCAAGTCTGGGACTAAAGGCATGCACCACCACGCCTGGCTTAAGTTACATGTTTAAGAGCGTTTGTATGTAAGATAGTAGCTGCCAATCTCCTCTACCTTTCTGTTGACATATATAATTGTGTAAGCAGTCTAGGGACCTGAGGAATAGTCCTGGTTCCAGCACTAGTAAACTGTGTGACTGAACAAAGCACTTTCCCTCTGGGTCTTGGTCTCTCTCCTATACTGGGGATAATCCCTGTGCTAACACTACAGAAAGCACAGGCTCTGGAATTGGACAGGACTTTACTTCCAGGGAAGACTATCAATGTACTTTATACACTGTACCATCCTCATCTGTAAATGGCAACAGAGATAATATCTAGCTCACAAACCTGCTACAAGACCAAAACGAAATAAAGAAAACACTTTTAGCATATGACCATCAGCAAAATAAAATGACAAATCCAAAGGAAAACATTTGCCAGGCATATGATGTACCAGAGATTGTCATCAAGCCCACACTACATAATGCAATCAATCAAGAAGGAAACAACGAACCAGAAGAAAACAAACAATAAGAGATAACCCAGAAAGGGTGAATTCAGATTATTGAATAAGCAAGTGGAAGTGCTTTATCTCACTGACAATCTGGAAATCATATTCTAAACTCTAAAAAAAAGTCAGTCTAGGTAGAAAGGAATATATATATATATATTATATATATATATCTATACACACACACACACAAAAAAAAAAAAAAAAAAAAAAAAAAGGATTATATATATATATATATATATATATATGAGAGAAAGATGGAGCAATTAAGAATTTACAAACTCTGCTGGTGTGAAAGGCAATTGGTACTTTAGAGAGCAATTTGGCAAAGTACAGGAAACTTGGAATGTGGTAACTTTAGCACATTGCTCTTAGCTATGTGCAGGAGAAAAACTATCATACATGATGTGCAAAGATGATGCATGTGGTCGTGCAGTCTCTAACACCAAAAGATAAGCTTGAATGCCTCTTAAAAAGGTATTCTGAAAGTCGGAAACAACTTTTATGTCCCTCGTGCAGTAGAATGCAACCCAATGGGAAACGGGTGAGAGAGATACGTGTTATTTATCAGACAAATCTTCAAAAAGAAGACAGAGCAAACCTAGTGATATTTAAATAAGCATTAAAGATATTGGACAGTATGCAAATTGCTCAGGAGCACATAGGAGCAAAACACAAAAACACACATCAAGATACTGAGCATCACATTTCAGATGATGTTTTGATGCTCAGAAGGGGAGAAGGGAAAGTGCTTTATCTCTTCTTTAACCATGTAAAGCTCAGTGGAAAGATGAAAAGCAAATATGGACAGAGCTATGACAAAAGCCATGGTGGATGCATGTATTCATAATCTTTGTTTGCTTGTTTGTTTGTTTGTTTTTGAGACAGGGCCTCCCTGTAACCACTGCTGCCCTGAAACTCATTATGTAGACCAGGCTGGCTTTGATCTCACAGAGATCCACCTGCCTCTGCCTCCCAAGTACTGAAACTAAAGGCCTGCTCACCATGCCTAGCTTTGCTCATAAATTTATTTGCTGCATTTCCTATTTGCTTTAAATGTTTAAAAAAAATTTAAAGATATCAATAAACATGTACTGCAGCGCAGTGACATCTTAACAGACCACATGTGTGACAGAAGTCCCATAAGATTATATTGCCTTAGTTTGGGTGCTGCTGGCATAGTGACACAGTCACTTAATGACACACCTCATTGACAGCGTCATCATTTTTGGAAGCCTCCTGTCCCCTGTGAGCAGGTAGTGTGTTATTATCAAATGACAGGCACTGAAGTTGAGGGGTATGGGACCCCCACAGTTGCCAAATGGTTTCTTGTCTCAGGGCTCCAAGCCCCACTCATCATGCTACTATACTCACTCTACTCATTCAATCATTCATTGAACACAGGGAACTGGAACTTAAGGCCATACAGGGATGCTGGGTAAAGAAGATGATGTCTTCATCTCTGGAACAAACCCCAGCCTACAGAGGGCAATGACATAATTCGATAAAAAGGGAAGCAGTCAACATCGGGTCATCTGACAGTTTTTCAATGGGTCTGTAACTCACTGAGCATCTGCTGTGGAGGAATAAGAGGCTGGAGGAAGTGAGAGAAAAGCACCATTCAGTCTACAAAGTTAAGGACCGGAGTGCTCGTGTGAGGACTCAGATCTTGCTTGAGATGAATACCTTACTATCTCTGCCCTTTAGCTCTAATTAATTTGGGTTTTCAGATTTTTATTTTTACTTACATACGTGTATATATGAGTGTATGTTGTGGCTGTACAGGTGCCCACAAAGGGCAGAAGAGGGCATCAGGTCCCTGGAGCTGGAGTTAAAGGCAGTTCAGAGCTACCTGATGTGGGAACTGAACTCCGGTACTCTGGAAGAGGAGGAAGCACTCTTAACTGCTGGGCCATCTCTCCAGTCCCTTGTTTTGTTTTTGCTTTCTTTTCTTTTGTTTGAGACAGGGTCTCATGTATTCCTGGTTAGCCTCAAAATCACTATGTAGTTGAGAATGACCTTGAACTTCTGATCATCCTGCGTCTGCTCCTAAGTGCTAGGTTAGGGTCATGTGCCACCTGCCACAGTTGGTTTACCTTCTGTACGCTAAGCAAGCACGTCCGTAACCTAGCTCTTTCGATTTAATACTATGGGGGAAATGTCTACCTGGAGGTCAGAGAAATCCTACCCTGTTTGTTTTTATTCTTTTTTCTTTTATTGTCAAATCCGCAGTGGGAGCTCCCACACTCACCACATATGGTCCAGGCTCACTCTCTGACCTGTCTCAGCTGTGTTTCTTAGTCCTTGGTAAATACATAAAACACCCAGAACTAGTGTCTGTTACCTGTTTAATCTCCATCTATGCCATTCCTCGGCCCCTAGCCCACCCTCTGCCCTTTCATGTAGCCTATAGCTTGTTCTAGAAGGAGGTTCAAGCCACTGCCGTTTTAAAGGAGAAGCCAGTAATGGGCTCCATCCCATCCGAGAAGTAAACATGCTGTAGGCGTGGTCTCTCCCCAAGCAGTTCCACATGCACATTTTCGGCTGCAAATAAGAAAGAATTTCCTGGCTGGAGGAACTGCTAAATAGCAGGGTGGGTAACCAACGGAGGTTCCGGAATCTCCTCTCAGGATCTTTAAAACTACGATACAATCTCCCATGGCTGAGATAATTTTTTGCAGTCCTAACTAGAGACGGACGGACAAGGCACCTCGTGGAGGCTCCTCCCCAAACCTGTGGTCCTGCCCCTGGCTCTTACCCTTGACTTCAGGGTAGGCATCTGTGGAGATTCTCTTCCCCCAGTGAAGCTGGGGACCACTATCCCCTAGGCTTGTTTACATGAGTCCCTCTCCTCCTCACACCTCTCTCCTTCTCCTCTTATGGAAAGCTGGGCAAAGGTCAGGGTTGCCCAACTGCCCACACATACTTTGGTGGTAGCATCAGATACTGGGACAAAACAGAGGGTTGATTCTAATGCCAGTGTGTCTGCCCTAAGCTCCAAACCTGAGTGAAAACAGAGGCAATTAGCCATCGACAGCAATCCAGTGTAAATGAAAATATGATCCCAGTAATTGATTTCAAATAGATTTTTTTTTTAAAGAATCCTTGGCTGTGTTTCGAGAATACAGAGTTTCAAACGTGTTCATTCCAGGGTTGGTTTTTCCCCCCTTTCTTCTGGCTTAAACCCCAAATGGCTAAGATCCCAGTCTGAATAAACAGTGTGGGTGGTGACTGTTCTGTGAGGCCCAGTAGAGGATGCAATCACTTTCTTACTCTGTTCAGCATTAAATCATGTGAAACTAGCTGGGCGACTCCACAGATTTCTCTACCAAGGATTGGAGGGGCAGCAGAATATGTATTTTATTTTTTCCTACTTCTCAGGGAGTTGGGGGGTGGGGGGAGGAATTCTCCTAGCTGTGAGCGTTTAATTATGTATAAAGTTCATTGACCTCACAGGCGGCTGTCAGATGATCTTGCTAAGGCCTGTGAACGGCATCCCAGGAATGCAGTGATGTGGGCAGAAACCCAATGAGTTCATGCCACCAAGTACTTTAAATGGGACGGACGCAGAGCCTGTCCAGAGAACCTCCCGTGAAAACAGAACCAGACCATAAGCAGTAATTCAATCTCACCTAAGCACTGCTGGAGCTTCAAAAGCGATCTTTGTAAATCAGAAATTTAGGAAAACTCCCGTAAGGACTGAGGGGCCGTGGTAACAGGCGGGCAAGTGGCGAAGCAGTTCTGTTTGCTGATTATACTTGCAGCTGGGGGCAAATGCATGCACTTGCAGTGATCTTTCCCCACTTGAGAGGCAATACTGACTTCCCTGCTACTGACATTAGAAGAAAATGAGGAAGCAATCCCATTCATAAATACCCGGTGGGGCTTGAAGGAGACAGTCGAGTCTCTGTTTAATTAGACAACTTTGATATAATACAGCTTTCATATGTGCATGCAGGAACTCTCCCTACATGTCAGTAAATGCCCTGAAATGTGTTCTTCATACAAAGAGGGCTACATTCTTCTGGCCCTGGGAATTGGGGGAAACCAGTAGGATAAGCTTCTGGACTGTGTCCCTTTTATAGACCTCTATTTGGGGCAGTCTCTGATCTATTGGCAACCAGGTTATGAAGAAAAGCATGGGAAAGCACTGAGACCAAGTGGGTCTGTTCTTCTTGGTAAAGGGGGGTGGGGGTGGTTTCCAGTCAATGCTGTCAGGAGGCTAACTGCAGGGGTTTTTTGACTCAGAGGAAACCTAAACTATTTGGACTTGGTGCTTCTTGAAAAACATTTCCATTACCTGACTAAGGATCCAATATTTTCTTTCAGTAGCTTTCTCATACAACAGACTCACTTTATCAGTCAAAATATTATGCTTTGCATGGGTAAAACTTCACAGTCACACCCTAAGATATGACTGCAATGCATTAGCTCTGGTCCCTTTAGTGTTCTGAATAGAAAGAATGAGTGGCTGGAAGTACATCAACAATTTTGATGTTGTGCTAGAAGCAAAATGGAAGGAATCTTACTCATCTCACTCTTAAACCTAAAATTCTAGAATATTAACCAAATCAGCTACCTAAGTTTGAATGCATGATATCTTTCTGTATTTCAGTCGGTTAATTTAGTTAAGTGTTTGAAAAACACAGAATGGGGGCTGCGGATATAGCTCAGTTGGTAGAGTGCAAAGCTGGGGGTTCGATTCCCACTATCACATGAACTGAGTATGCTACTGCACACCTCTTAGTAAAGGGCAGCTTGGGATATATGATACCTGTCTCAAGAAGGAAGAGATGGGGGAGGGAGGGAGGAAGTAAATTAATCATTATATATATGCGTGAATATAAATACATGCATAAATCCTCAGGCAGTTTGTAAATGAAAAGGCAAGTAGTAATCTCAACAATCAAAATTTAGATAGACTTCTTTTCATACAAGAGCTCTAATCAGGGGTAGGGAATGAACCTTAATGAATTTCAACAAGCCAATAAGAATTACCAAAATCTCATTTAAACTTAAACACTACAGAGGAAGAGCTGAAATGGCCACTGAGCATACTATGCATGACTAGTGTTCTGTAATTTTATCTTGTTTTAGACTCCCTTTGATATTTGTGTGATTCTCCCTCAAAATCCTTTGAGAGCCATAGCATCTATTTTTACTTTGTTGAGTGAACAGTCAGTAAAAATGAAAAGGAATTCCCTCTATCTCTGCAGCCTAAGCAAGGAAAGCCTTCTTCCTTCAAATCTTCAAACACTTTCTATAAATATGATTATCCCCATAGTGACAGGAAGCATGCATCCAGATAAAGACATTTGAACACAAAGTAATATCCGAAATCATTTCCACCCTTTGGATACTACAATTTATAAAATTCCATAAAGGAAATGACTTTTAGTTCTCATGAAGTTCCTATTGGGAAATCACTGTGAATTACAGTTATGAAAGCAATATCTGTGCGTAGCTCAATTCCTTCTCTTCATCAGCTTCTTTTGCTGTCTCTGAAATGCCACAACAACTTAGTTATTTCTCTGCCTTGTCAGATGGCTCTTGACTTTTCTGTGTTAGACTGTAAGTTCTTGGGCAACAGGGATAGCTTGATTCATCTCTATACTCCTCGGTGTCATTAACAGAGCTGAAAACCACTAAAAGAATGATTGAATAAGTAAATATCATGAAAATGTTGGAATTTTTGAGTAAAGAACCAGAGAGTAAATGTTTTAAGCCATCTGGTCTGTATCTTCATGACTTATCTCCACAGCTGCTGTAAGAAGACACAGACTAGACATGAACAAATGGGCATAGCTATATTCTAATAAAGTTTTATTTATAAAAACAACTGGTTGAGTCTTAGCTTACTAATCTTCTAGGCAAGATGTGCCTGCTGGTGCAACAGTGGTAAGTCTATTGTGAGGATAAACAACTGATCTCTGATAGGCATTGAGGCCCATTCTTCAGAGGGAAATTCTTATCTGTTATTGTAATCCTTGAATGCCAATGTCACAGGTCCTAGATCCTAGGAGAGAAGCCACTAATGTGGTTTTGCTAAATGGATATGATGATGTGTCCATCAAACTGCCTTCCAAAGATAGATAGATAGATAGATAGATAGATAGATAGATAGATAGATAGGTAGATTATTGCTTCTGTTAGCTTTTGTCTGAGAAGCTTATTTTTACAATGGGCATTAGTAACAGCAGAGACTCCTAACTGGCTGAAGTGTTAAGAATGAGTGACTATTGGATGCGCAACCATAAACAGGACATGTATATCACCCCTCCTAGGGTCTGGGTAAATCATAGAAGAGGGACTGGTAAGAATATAAGAACTGAAGGGAGAGGTTATGAAATGTTATCTTCTGGGTATGGCATAATCCTTGCATGTAAACTCACATGTAAGATCTTCACAAGATTAGGCCCATCAATACCATCATGAAGGCAGGAGGGACTGAGAGGTTCCACCTCTCTCTGAGGATCTATAGGCAGGTAGAGATATTTTCTTCAGTGGTCCAGCCACCAGTAAAGTGCCCATGTTCCTGTAAATAACCTTTCATTCAGGCTCTTGTAAGCAGCCTTAGTTAAACTCATTTGCTCACGTACAGAAGAGATGTGAAGGCAGCAGAGGGACCAGGAGTCAGAGGGAGCCAAGAGAGGGTAATGAGGATGGATATGGTTAAAATATCTTAATACATGTAAGCAAATGTCATATGAGGGGCTGGAGAGATGGCTCCGTGGTTAAGAGCACTGGCTGCACTTGCAGAAGACCTGGGTTTGAATCTCAGCACCCACATGGCAGCTAACAACCTTCAATAACTCCAGTTCCAGGGGATCAGACTCCCTCTTCTGGCCTCCACAGGCATTGGATGACATGGGTGCACTCATACACATAAAACGTATAAAACAATGGAATCCATTATTATGCATAAATAATATGTGCTAAGATGATTTATTTAAACCAGTGAGCAAGATGTGGTCCACAGGCCAATTTTCTGACCTCTGATCCATGGTATCTATCTTCCATAATCCCAGAATATTGTCTTACATGGGATATATATATATATATATATATATATATATTTTTTTTTTTTTATTTCCGTACGTGTATGAAAGTATTGTGTGCATGCAAGTAAGTCTGTGCACCCAAGTCATGAAATACCTTCAGAGGTCAGAAGAGGGTCTCGGACTCCCTTGGAGTTGGAGTTCTCCTGGAGTTGTAGTTTCAGACGGCTCTCGCCGCCATGTGGGTGCTGGAATCGAACCTGGTCCTTCTGCAGGCGGTCGGCCGCTCTTAACCGCTAGGAGCAACGCTCCAGCCCAAGTTGTATATATTTTTTAATATAAGTAACAGAAAACATAAATGGTAATAACTGTTTAGAATCTTCATAGCAATAAATTCAGTGACAAGAAAATAAAATACAGGAAACTACACAGAGAAGTTAGCTATCCTACCAAACATATTTCGAGTTTGGCTATTTTGCATATGTATGCCTAAGGAGCAATTCTCATCAAGAAATGAAGGTAGCAGTTCTGCCATCTACACCATTATTGATATAACTGGGTATAAGGCCTCAGAGTTACTGGCAGAAATTAATACTCTTATAGAAAAGGGGGATATTCTCCCATTCAGCTCTTATCAGATCACTTCCTAAGGTGCTTAATGAAAAAGATACTGGGCTGGAGACGAGACGGCCTAGCGGTTCTAAGAGCGCGCAGACTGCTCCTTAACAGAGGACCCGGTTCGATCCCCAGTGCCCATGGCGGCTGAGAACCGTCTGAAACTCCAACTTCCGGAGACTCCAGTTCCCTCAGGGGAATCCAAAACCCTCTTCTACCTCCTGAACATGCACAAAAATCCTGATCATGCAGGACAAAACACTAAATAAAAAATCAAAAATTAAAAAAAAAAAAAAAAAAAAAAAAAGAAAAAGATCTCTTGGCTGATGATCCTATTGAAAAATACTTGATCAAGGAGCGGACAGAAGTCTCAGCAGTAAAGAATACTGGTTGCTCTGGCAGAAGACCTGGCTTCAAATCCTAGCACCCACATAGCAGCTAACAACTGTCCATAACTCCAGTTCCAAGGGATCCAACACCCTCTTCTGACCTCTGTGGGTACTGCATGACATGAGCACACTTATATGCATGCAGGCAATACACACATACGTATAAAATAAAAATAAATAAAATTTTAAAAAATGTAGTCACAATGAACACATCCACATCTCAAAGGCTCAGCAAACAGACTACTATAGGAAACCCTGAGAATGTGGAAAACCAAGCTGTCCCAGCCTGTTATGAAGCCTGACAGAAGGCATCTGGCCCATCATGGCTTTTTGCCTCATCATCAGATCACTCTGTTAAAAAGATAATTTAAAAGGAGTTGTATTTGAATTGTGGTAGACGCAAAATGCAAAGTCCCACAGCCAACTGTTTAACTTAGAAGACTTCATTCCCTTAGTGTCTTTTGCGGTGTCAGAAGTACACAGCAAACAACACACCACTCACACCCCGCTGACAGTTTTTGTCACTTGAAGACTCTCTGGTGGGAAGGAGCCAACTCTTCCAGCCTTCCCCAGATTCTGATAAAAAAGTTTTAGATACTTCTTCATAGAAATAATTATAAAATTTGAGCCTTTCCATTGCAAGAAGTTTCTCCTCAACACCAACCAGGTTAAAAAGCAATGAGAAGTTGCTGGGCCCGGTGATGCGCAGCTTTAATCCCAGCAATTGGAAGGCAGAAGCAGGGAAGTCTCTATAAGAGGCTAGTCTGAAAAAAAAGAGGCTAGCCTGGTCTATACAGTAAGTTCCATTCCAGCTGGAGCCACAGGGAGAACCTGTCTCAATAAATAAACCCTCCAAAACAAACAGAAATGGAAATGGTTGGTATATTTTAATATATTTGTAATCCCAGAGTCTGAAAGGAAAACAGAGGCCAGGGAATCACAGGTTGGGAGGCTAGTGTGGACTAATAGTGAGGGCAAAAGAAGGAAGGGAAAGAAAGAAGGAAGGAAGGAAAGGGAAGGAGGGGAGGGAAGGAGGGAGGGAGGGAGGGAGGGAGGGAGGGAGGGCGATATTAGGAAGATATAATGAATCCAAAACACCTAAGTCACAAGTATCACATTCAGCCTGTCTGACTTGTGGGTGAGGGGAGCAGTGACTAACTTTAATGTAGCCTAATTTTCATCACAGGTAAAGAACATACACATTACTGAAAATAATCAGGTACATCTTTTAGGTCCAAATTTATTAATGAGATGTTGAGAGACTGTAAGGTCTCTGCAATGTACAGCTGGAGAGGACCAAGCCTCCAACTGTGAGCATAAGGACAAGTGAACATTTCCTCAGCATAAAGGAGAAAAATAATGATTCAGTCAGTGAGCTGCTATGAGAACTCAGTCTAGGCTTGAAACAGTGCTTCATCACTTCTGAGGCTTTGAGAGAACAGAATCTCCTCCTTTATTCTGGCTTCCAACTTTTAGAACATTATGTATATGTGTTGTATTATGTGTGTATGTGTATCTGTGTGTGTGTGCATGGTCATGTGTGTGAGTGAAGGCATGTATGTGGAGGTCAGAGGACAACCTCCAGTGTCAGTCTTAGTCGTTTACCTCATTTGAGATGGGGTCTCTTAATCAACACTGCAGAGGCTAGGCTAGGCTAGCTGGACCACAGACTTCCAGGGAGTCCCCTGCCTCCTCTTCTCATCTCAGCCTAGGAACACTGGGACTGCAGATGCACACTACCCAGTTTTATGTGGGTCCTAGGGATCCCAACTCACATCCTCACATTTGTGTGGCAAACATTTTACCCTCTTCCTTCATCTCCCTATTCCCAACACCTGTCTGAAATATGAACTATCTGAAGTGCCCATCTCAAGATTTCCAGAGATTTCATTTGGCAAGGTAAATGGCCCCTTCTAGTAGTGCATCTGGAACAATACAGGTGAAACGCCTACCCATTCATCACTCTGAAAATAACTTCTAAGGAATACTACATCAGCATCAAGCAATAGGATCATCAGACCCTGGCAGCAGTCTGGGCAAAGCACACAGAGGAAAGAAAGGAAGAGAGGAAGAGCGGAAGAAGAGGAGAAGAATAGTGGAAGAGAGGAAGAGAGAAAGGAAGGAAGGGAGGGAGGGAGGGAGAAAGGAAGAGAGGGGGGAGGGAGGGAGGGAGAGAGAGGAAGGAAGGAAGGAAGGGAGGAAGGGAAGGAGGGAGGGAGGGAGAGAGAAAGGAAGGAAGGAAGAAAAAGGAAAGTTAGTTCCAGAGCCTGCATTAGGCCCCTCCACATTCCTTTTTTAAGCATTGCAAGAAAACTCCTAGGACACAGATGCAGCTTTTGGATGTCAGATCCAGCAGACAGATGTTTTCCTTTAAGTCTGTTGTCTCTCCCTCAATCTGTTTATAGCATGATTCCATTTCAGCCTGCACCTTGAGTTCTCACTGCTAACTGCACGTCCTAAAGCTTTCCTTCCTCCACACACAAAGGGGCATTTCTCTACGGTCTGATTTCTCTAAGAAATGTACCAAATCTTCAGGTAACCTGTTAACCCCTTCCTGGTGTGTGTGAGCTTTCTTAGTCATTTTCTTTTTTTTTTTTAATTTTATTTATTTCTGTATGTGTATGAATGTACTGTCTGCATGCAGGTTTGTGCACCCGTGTCATGCAATGCCGTGGAGGTCAGAAGAGGGTGTCGGATTCCCCTGGAACTGGAGTTCTCCTGGAATTGGAGTTTCAGACGGTTCTCAGCCGCCATGTGGGTGCTGGGGATCAAACCCAGGTCCTCTGTAAGAGCGGTCGGCACTCTTAACCTCTAGGCCATCTCTCCAGCCCCCATTTCTTAGTCATTTTCAAAAAACACTGCAGTCAATGCTGCATAGAAATTATGAAGCCTTCAAGTTCTGTGGCACCAGAAAGTATTTGGCTCTTTGAAGTCAATCACTAAGGCCACTTGTATTAACATCTCCAACCAACTGGATGGCAACTGCCTGGTCCCCATGGCCAGCAGGATTACTAACTCACACCTGCCTGTGTGTTTTATGTATGTGTGGGTGAAGCTGTATGTGTGCAGGGGTGTGCTCTATATGCGTGCAAAGTGTATAGGTGCATTGTACGTAAGTATACCGATACATGAATGTTTACGTGTATGTGTGCAGGAGCACTGTATGTAAGTATATGGATATATGAATGTTTACGTGTATGTGTGCAGGCGCACTGTATGTAACTACATAGATATATGAATGTTTACGTGTATGTGTGCAGGAGCACTGTATGTAACTACATAGATACATGAATGTTTACGTATATGTGTGCAGGAGCACTGTATGTAAGTATATAGATATAAGAATGTTTATGTGTATGTGTACAGAAGCACTGTAAGTATATGGATATATGAATGTTTACATGTATGTCCCTCCATGTAAAGCCCAGAGGATGACTTGAATGTCATTCCTCAGGTGCTGCCTACCTTCTCTTTTGTGACACAGTGTCAATTTCTGGCCCAGAACTTGCCAAGTAGGCTTGGATGGCCGGCCAGTGAGCCTTGGGTATCTGCCTGTCTGTCTCCCCAGTCCTGGTATTTCGTATGCAACCTCACTGGCTTTTTAAAACATGGTTCTAGGGATCCAACTAAGGTCTTTGCAAGCACATTACCTACTAAGCTATCTCCCCAGCCCAAATTAATGTGTTATGGTTTTTTTCCTTTTTTGGCATTTTGTCCTTATATATGGCTTTGTGTAAGTCAGACTGAGGAATTCCATTTGCATGTCAATTAAGTAGATTCCATAGCAGCCAAACCAAGCAGTAGACTTCAGAGCCTCATCCAGCCTTTGTCCCTACAGATTCATCCAGAACATGACCCAGACTAAAAGCAGACTCACATGGGCTGCTATTTCTCAGACACGGAACTGCTAGGAGACAAGGAAGGTCCTTGGTGGTAACGAAACAGCCTTGTAACCTGACAGTGGCAACAGGACAGAGACAAGGAGACACACATATACACACACACTGAACACAGAGGGATCTGCATAAAGTCTGAGGATTGCACTACCAGCTTCCTGTTGTTAGTAGTGTATGTACAATGATCCTATACATTCCCATGAGCCAGGATGTTACCTTGTGGGGGGAAGCATGGAAGGGAACATGGGCCTTTCTATATTGTTTTTATAGCTTCCTGTGACTCTACAATTATTTCAAAATAAAAGGTTTTTAAGGTTTCCTGAGAATGTCCAGGAAAATGGCTGTGTAGCTAGTGGTGGCTTGCCCAACGGGGCCTCGTTATATTTGATGCTCTGTACTGCTTCTTCATGATTTTTTTAGTGTTTTCTAGGACATTTCTCAAAGAAATACAGTCAAATTATATTCTGACTCACAAAATGCACTATCTCTGTTAAGCGAGAGGGCGGGGAGGAATAACTGGATTTCAGAAGGGCTCATCTTCGACTCACCAATGTCCCTGCATTACTTTCAACATTCTAAAAACAGTATCTGCTGCTTTGTGGATATTCTCAATGACCTAGAGGTTGAAGGAGTAACGAGTCACAGCCCCAAGTGGCACCCACACACATGAGGTCACTCAGTGTGAGTCAGGGGGAAGAAGGGGTGCACTTGAGCAAGGCTTCGTTCATCCTTCTGTCTCCCAGCTTATCCCAGCACTTCTCACGGCTAGTTCCTCATCTGACAAGTCCCATGCCCAAACAAACTCAGACTTCAGACTCTCATCTAAACTAGTTTCTCTTCCCCATTTCTCCCTACATCATCCATTCTCTCCACCACGGCCTTATTCTTTATTTTACTTATTTTATTATCTGCATCTTTGTATTCTCATATGAGCTCCATGAAGTTTGTCTCTGCCTCATCATCACTGTCCCCCAGCACTGAGGACAAGTTAGTATTCACTGGCCGAATGACGAAAAAGATGGAAGAAACACCTCTAAAACCAGAGTCCATTACTAGACTACTGTAATTTACTGTAGTTCTCAAACACACAGATGATTAGTAAACCAAACAGCTGTAATTAATCATCATCAAAGCTTTAGTGTGTTGATCATTTTATGTTTGGGTAAAAGAATGTACACGGCAAGTTTGAGTGGCATCTTGGGAGTAGCTGAGTTTGTATCCTATGGGGTCCCCCCCAAAAAGATGTGATTCCTGTTGAGCATTTTTGTCTGAATAGAAAGACAAGTGTAGGTAAGTAGAAAGTAGAGAGAGAAGAGCAAACGTCTACTACAGATACACACAGGCACATTTTTCACCGTCAAAGATATAACTCAATTATGATACTTATTGACTCTTATAAGTCAACTTAAAAAGGGAAGGGGTGGGGAGGGTGTGGTTCTATTCCAGACAAAGATGGAAACATGGGCCAGGGAGATAGGTTTTCTGGGCACAGGGAACAGGAGAGAAAGAGCTTCTAGGACAGTTCTGGCCTACAGAGCCTGTCTTGGGTGGTGTCATCTCTTCTTTAACCTGTATTCAGAGGGTCAGGAGTTAGGGCTGCCTGACCATCAAGTCACTCAACTGTCCAGGGATGAGCCCCTTCTCCCCCAGAGCACATATGTCAGGCTCTGGATAACTCACCACGTCATAAGGCAACTCATAGAGGGGTGTATGTTTTAATGTGGTGAAGTTTTATTTTTTATAAATTACTAAGCCTTCATGCATCTGCTTTAATGAAGAAAGAAAAAAAAAATCCCTCAGAGGACTCCTTAAAAAATTACTAGAATAAGAAACAAGAAGACCAATGACCCTGCAATTTTAGAAGAATGCACACAGCCAAGCAGCCCCAAAGTTAGTCTTCTGACACCAAAGTCAGCTGTGCTGACTGACTCCCCTTCATTTCACGCTTCTCTTAAAAGAAAACAGGCTGGACTGTTTCGGTAAATAACAAAAGGTCAGAGAAATGCTACTCACAACATTAGCAAAATAACTGTTCAACCTGGCAGAACATTTCCAAAGGCCTAACTGGCAGAAAAACCCAGTGGTAAAAAAAAAAAAAAAGTCCACAAATCAGACCTGTGAGAGGAAATGGTCCTTCCCAGTGAAATCCGCCACCCCGCCTCCAGTTCTCATGTCACCAACAAGAAATAAGCATGAAGCTCAGTTTCAACCAACACTGAGATGCCACATCCCTCATAAAGGAGGAGGCTGTCTGAGTTTGGTTTTTCAGGTTCCTGTCCTTAAGTTCTATTTTGACCTCAAGGCCAAGTGAGGATGGTGGTCAGATGACTCTGGGCCCCAAATAAACTTCCAAGTAGTTCAACGAAAACCCCCTAATGATAAGCACCACACATTTCTTTTATCTACAAAGTTTCACTGAGGTGAACAGGATACTAATTAAAGAGCTATTTAGCAAGGCAGGGAATAAGCATATCCAGGCAGAAACCAGAACTCTGTGCCTTCAGGATAGCGCCCCAACCAATTCTGAATTGCTAATCTGGTGAGATACAGTCTCCCCAACATATCCCAGCATAGTCACACAGACATTGCCACACTTGACGGACTGTTCCCACACTTGGGACAGAGATGGGTTTTTTTTTTTAATCCATCTCTGGCCTGCCCCAGGCCCTGTGAGTGATTGAGGCTCTGCATATTCATTTGGATTGAGTCAAACAGCATCCATATTCTATCACATTCCTAGTTTGTAACAGTAGGGCAGCATTTTGCAGTCTCTTTCCCATGAAATAGTCTTACAAGTCTGACAAGATGCTAGTTGAGTGCAAAATAATTATGATTCTATGATGCAATACATTTTGGAATTGTTTTAGACTATTGCTACATTCATCCATTTCAGAGTCACGGTGCACGGAATCATGTTAAAGACTTGGAGATGCAGCAAGGAAACCCGTCAAGTCAGCATTTCCCAAGAGGTCTTCAGAAATCTTTTGCAATGAACGCCAGTGACCATCGTAGAGAGCGAGTGTTTTAGAGAGGCCACACTGGGGAGTGTGAATTAGAACAGCTTCTAATTCATGTCTAATCATACTATTTAACATGCCACTGGGCCCAGCTGATTCTTCCTTCATATTACGGTGGCCAGCACTGCCCACTTGACCCTCTCAGTCTCTTGTTTTTTAACCTCATGGCTTTATAACATCACAGATTCATAGAAGGTCAGACTTCAAAGTGTTTCAGAAATAATCACAAACTAAAGGTCAACCTCTGAGTTTAACAGAGAATAGTTAACCAAAGCCCCACATGAAGGGACAGGCTTCTGATACCACAATACAGTATGTTTGGCTTACTAAGTACAAGAGAAGCTTCAAGGACCTGCTGTGTATTCTCAGAACAGGTATTACAGCAGGGCCTCCGGAAGGGAAAGAGATGGGAAGCCAGTATTTAATGAACAACCATAGAGTGCCCTACACCCCCGCCACTTAATTCTTCAATGATTCTGCATGTCAAATCACATAGCAACCAAGTAGCTGGGCCAAGACTTGAACCAAGAAATTTTTGACTCCAAAACAAATCCTCTTACTAATACTCCCTTTCAACAAAAAGGCTGAATTACATGTTAAATTAGGAATTTGCATATCTGAAATTGGTCTATTAGCATCACTCTAAGGAATGTCAAAATATTCTATCATTCATTTTTTTTTTTTTTTTTGGTCTTTTTGAGACAGGGTCTCCCTGTAGCTCTGGCTGTCCTGGAACTCACCCTGTAGACCAGGCTGGCCTCAAACTCACAGAGATCCACGTGCCTCTGCCTCCCAAGTGCTAGGATCAAAGGCGTGTGCCACCACGCCTGGCATTTATTTATTTCTGTATGTGTATCAATGTACTGTCTGCATGCAAGTCTGTGCATCCGTGTCCTGCAATGCCGCGGAGGTCAGAAGAGGGTGTCGGATTCCCCTGGAACTGGAGTTCTCCTAGAATTGGAGTTTCAGACGGTTCTCGGCCGCCATGTGGGTGCTGGGGATCGAACCCGGGTCCTCTGCCCCATTCTTGAATGTGGAAAAGAATGAATTTTACTATCAATAAAAATTCGGGCTGGAGAGATGGCCTAGCGGTTAAGAGCACTGACCGCTCTTGCAGAGGACCCGGGTTCGATCCCCAGCACCCACATGGCGGCTGAGAACTGTCTTTAACTCCAGTTCCAGGGGAATCTGACGTCCTCTTCTGATCTCCGCAGCATTGCACAACATGGATGCACAAACCTACATACAGACAGTACATTCATACACATACAAAATTAAATAAAATTAAAAAAAATTCAATTGGGCCAGGCATGGTGGCACATGCCTTTAATCCCAGCACTTGGGAGGCAGAGGCAGGAGGATCTCTGTGAGTTCAAAGCCAGCCTAGTCTACAGAGCAAGCTCCAGGCCAGCTAGGACTAAAGGGAGACTTTGTCTCAAAAAGACCAAAAAAAAATATTCAATCATCATGCAGTAGGGAGAACTAAATTATGGTATTGCTGGCATAGGATAAATAATGATCTACAAAGTTGTACAAAACCACTTAACAATGAGAGGCTATTGGCTTCTCTGGTGACATGTAAGTTGTTTTGATTATTTGTCATAAGGTCTATAATGGGAAGCCCAGTCAATATGATGATGTTGATGGTGGTAATGGTATATTTTCACTTTATGTAATATATATGCATACAGATATTATTAAAAACTGTGGTCCTAATGGAGAATGAAAACTTTATTTTAGGATAATCAATTGATAAACTATAAGGGTATTGTTTTTCATAGCCAAGTTTCCATAATCCCAACCTAAAGATGCAAAAACTTCTTCACTGTTTAGATACTTAGGACATTATTTCTGGAATTACTATCTTTGGAAATTCTCTGAAGGAAACCTGTTGCCTTCATTAAATTCACATAAAATGTTTTTTTTTTTGTTTTTTAAAAAGCAGCCAGGTGTGCTAGCACACCCCTTTAATCCCAACACTCAGGAGGCAGAGGCAAGTGAAACTCCTCCATGAGATCAAGGCCAGCCTGGTCTACATAGCAAGTTCCAGGCCAGCTGGGGCTACTGGAAGACCCTGTCTCAAAACCACCCAAAAAATGTTTTGAAAAAGCAATAGCAATAAACCAATAAACAGTGAGTAGTAATGGCCAAAAATCTATGAATAAAGACAGTAAGTTAAACACTGGCACGGAAGGGTTTACGGTGTTCATTCTAATAATTAACACGAAACCAGGCTTAAAGATGCCATGAAGTTTCAATACCTACAGAGGGAAATTTTGTAATTTTAGTATTTAAAAGTCAACCATGACTGTATAACCTTAAGGCCAAAAGAGTGACTAATGCTAAAAAAGGTATTTTATATTTGACTGTCAAATCATTTTTTTAATTTTATTTTTTATGTGTATGAATGTACTGTCTGCATGCAGGTTTGTGCACCCATGTCATGCAATGTCTTGGAGGTCAGAAGAGGGTGTTGGATTCCCCTGGAACTGGAGTTAAAGACGGTTCTCGGCCGCCATGTGGGTGCTGGGAATTGAACCCGGGTCCTCTGCAAGAGCAGTCGGCTCTCTTAACCGCTAGGCCATCTCCCCAGCCCCCATCAAATCATTTTTTTTGGTCAATCTTAGTTAGTGAACTTTAGCATTAGGCTTACCATCCAAAAAATAAAACCAAAACAAGTCACAAGGAACACTGTCTCTAACCAGACTTTTATAAATACAAAATGCTAATGTTCCTAAAATTTCACAAAAGACATGCGTGAGATTTTTATTCACAACAATTATTAGATATCATGGAGAAGAGACTATCTACAAGGACATACAGCATGTTAAATTTTCAATATTCATGTCATAACTTATCTTACAGAGAATTTGCTTTCAAGTTAGTGAAAACAAATTCAAAGTCAGCATGCTTGACTTATCACTTGCTAATTAACATTGCAAAGTCCCTTTACTTACTTTCTGCATATATCTTCATGTCTCAGAGAGTCAGAAAGCTCTTGGAAAAAGTAATGTTTTAATTTAACTTGGCATGATGTTACCTGCCTGTAATCCCAGCACTTGGGAGGTAAAGGAAAGAGGATCAGTAGTTCACAGACATCCCTGGCTACATAGTGAGTTCAAGATCACCCTGAGCTACATGAGACCCTATCTCAAAAAAAAAAAAACAAAAAAAGGGCAACATTCCTGTGCTTACTCTTACAAATGACCCTTGTCAAAAAAGCCAGAGACTGCACATGGCAATTAGCAGTCCACTGCACCATGCTCAACAGTGAGGTAGTCTGCACAGCTTGGTGAAACAGTACCTTTGTGGTCCACGTATGGCTCCATGTCCAAGGTTTCTGAGAAGCCAATGTAGGTGTTGAGTTTCTTCTTATGTCCAGTTTGTCTGGCCAAGAGGAAAGCAGACTGTAATAAGAGCTGGCACAAGCAGAGACTACACACAGGCTTTCCCAGGACCCAACAAGTGCCACAGAAGCTAAAGTCATCCAGCAACCTTGGAGACATGGGCACAAGCTGACCAAAAGGGTAAAGGAGAGGAATTCAAAGTTCAGATGTCTAACAGGCGTGCCTGGGCATGTGTGTATGCATATGCAGGGTCCTCTTGATTTTAATTACAAGGAGAGAAGGATAAAAAGTTAAAAAAATTTATAGTACTTTAAAAAAATGTAAAAAAAAAACAAAACCCAAAGACCCAACTATAACCTTCTAGTTCCAGAGCTTCCAACTGTTACCAGGTCTCTGTCTCCTCTGCCTGCTTGGTACAGCACATACTCACCTGTCAAACACAAAACGCATCAGCTGTAGGTTCAGAGTGCAAGGAAGGCTCAGAAGTCGAATCTTTCTTGTAGCATTCTGCTTGCTTTGACAGTTTTCACAGAAGTATCGATTGTCTCCTTCTAATTTTTCTTCCTGATCAGGAATAAGCCATACTAGGATTTGAAGCCAATAATAAAAGCTCTGACTGAAAGCATAATTATTAGCTAACAGCTCCCGTTCAAACTGGACACACCAGTCTTGTCCATGTCTCTTCTACTCACAGGCCTTTCTTCTGCACCTGTCTCTCCCTGATCACCTAACACTTCAACGTCCCATGCTAGGAACTTGGCCCTAGTCCGTCTCCCCTCCTTGGGAGCTTCATCAAATCCTGATTTCATCTTCCTGTTGCACTATATCCTTCAAGTATAACATGCTTAAAGCCAAACTCTGTGTATATGTGTGCTGGTGTGGTGCTGAGAATTAAGCCTAGAGTCTTCAAAACAAACTAAGCAAGCTCTCTGCCACTGAACCAGGCCAAAACATTTTCGGTGCTATTTTTTTTTTATCTTTATTTTATGTGTATGAGTATTTTGTCTGCATGCATGTAAGTGCAAGTGTGTATAATGTCCACTGAGGCTAGAAGAGGGCACCAGATCTCCTGGAANGAAAGAAAGAAAGAAAGAAAGAAAGAAAGAAAGAAAGAAAGAAAGAAAGAAAGAAAGAAAGAAAGAGAAAGAAAGAAAGAAAGAAAGAAAGAAAAAGAAACTCTCCGGACTTGCACAGTTCCCCAAACTGCTGGAGGGATCTTTCTTTTCCACCCTACTAAGCATTTTTCTTATCAAGAAGGACTCATTTCCCACCTGTGTCTTTATGTTCTTGAAGTACATATGAAACTAGTGTTTATTTTCCACCCACTAAAAGCTTATTCGAGTTATTTTCTCCATGGTTTTTACTTCCAAAAGCCACAGTTTGTTTGGAAAGCTTAGGCGTGAGAGAAAGCTTCTTTTTATGTACAGTAAACTCCCAACAATGGAAGAATGTTTGCTTATGAGATAAGGGGATGTCTGCTTGGTGGCTTTTCTGGTTTATAACAATGGCCATGTTTATAACATGACTGAACAAAGACTAAAGTATGCTTCGACGGAATCCCATCTTCCTCTGAAGAGAGCAGCTCTTCACTGGGGTCATGATTACCAATGCCAGTTTTCTACAGTCAAATGTTATGTGAAACTTTGAAATGTTTGTGTTTTAAATTAACACATATATTCAAAAAACAGTCATGAGGAAAGTCCCACATGTTGGGACCCTGCCCTTGTTTATCACACTGAGTATTGCATTTCAACCAAAGTGAAGTTCAGATCTTCAGGTGGGTGTCATAGGCACTTTCCTGGCAGTGCATGGGTAGTATGATCCCTGAATCCCTGAAATGCTAGTCTACAGAGAATACAGAGGGAGACGTGCTGTCTCCAAAAGGTCATGAGGACTGTGGGCAGAGGGAAATGTAGAGAAACCAAAATGCAAAGCTGCAAGGCATCGGGTTTACCTGTATTTGGGTCTGGGCCTCAGATCGTGGAGCCCAGTTGTCGAGTGGGCTGGCCTAAAGAAGCTGTGGTTATAAGCTCCATAACTAGTAAGGCCATGTGGAAGATAAAGAATACACAATGTGAAGACCCCAACAATTCACATCATCATGATGCCACAGCTGAAGTCCAAGAGCACTAATGGGTCAGCACTAGCTACTCTCCCCAGCCCCATGAATTATAACCAGAACTTTCCTGCAGTACACGCTATGGGTCACCAATGCAATGGGATGACAAAGTGGGCTGCTCAGTCTAAACCATTACTCTTGACAGATAGTTGGAGCCTGGTGATGCTCCAGTCCAGAGCTCCTTCTCGTGTACGGGGACCAGCCTGCATGCATTTCAAAGTTCAGCTGTCATTACTACCAAAACCTCATGGGATATATTGTCTAATGCTTCTTAATAGAAACTATGTCTGATTCATTCAAATTCAGGTCTTCAAAAAACAAAGTGGCCCAGCCTACATCCTTAAAGTTGAGAACAGGCTCAGAGAGGTACCATTTGCCAGCGGGGACAGGCAATGCAACTTTAAGACCCTGGACTTCTTTGGGGACTTTGAAAATGACTTGCTCACTAATCTCAGGCTACTCATTTTTAACACTGTCTTGAATTTCCACTGTGAGTAGCATGGGAAGATAACAGCTAACTAGCTCTCAGGGATGCTGTGAAGATTACCTAAGTAATGTGCTAGACCACACGGTCCTAGAAAACAGTGCGCTGTAGAGCCAGTCCACTGTCAGCTGTAGGCACACACACTGATACTTCTTACCACCCCCTCGAAAAGTAGAAATCAATTTATTCTTATTTGGGGATGATTTTTACCAATTTCAATTTCACGATTGAAGACATTAACATTCTAAAAACTTAGTTCAACTGGATGTGGCAAAGGACTATACTAACCCTTAGTAATGGTGGTATCTAAGTCTACAAGTTAAGGAAAGGACGGAGCCCACTGGTTAATTAATCAACAGATGCAGTCAGTAGACTCATTCTATCTTAGGCAGAGTTTTAAAGAAGACTATAAAACTACTATCACTGTGCGTAGGTTGAATGCTTATGTGTTGTCAGTTACATTAATTTAAGTGACAAAATGACTCTGGTAAGATGTTCACAGGCACATCGCTTTATGGAAAAAAGAAATCAATACAGAGAAAGTGTGGCTCACAGAAGGGCTACACACGTAAAGAGGACCATGGTGAGGAGTGACGTGGACTTATGTCTAACATCACACATTTGGAAGCTGCTTGGCTGTGCTGCAGTAAGGGCATGTAAGTAACAGCACACACTTTCAGAGGGCAATCCACACAAGTCTGTCCTTGTCCTGAGCATCTTCTACACTAGGCCCTAATGAAGCAACTTATTCATCCCATCCACAGAATAGGTGGAATAATTAACAGTTATGTTCTACAGTTATTAAAATTAAATACATGTCTAGTAAACATGGTTGATCCAGGACAACTTCCTTCCAGATTTTCATTAGTCTGCACCAAGTGGGAAAATGTAGGGAATGGAGCAAATGTTTTTGGCAGGTAAATTTACTCAATTTTGAAATTACATAACTTATTCCAAGATATGTCATTCCTACTTTTATTTAAGGGTGGGGTGTTAAGTATTCCTTATTTTACTAATGAAAGGAAATAATAGCTGATCTGCTCATATTCCAATTGGGCAATATGTTTACATCAGTCTTTAATTTTTTTTTTGGTCTTTTCAAGACAGGGTCCCCCTGTAGCCCCAGCTGTCCTGGAACTTGCTTTGTAGACCAGGCTGGCCTTGAACTCACAGAGATCCACCTGCCTCTGCCTCCCAAGTGCTGGGATTAAAGGTGTGCACCACCATGCCCGGCCAGTCTTTAATTTAAAAAAAAAAAAGCTTAAAATCCAAAAGTTTGGCTCCTACAGTCTTAATCACTGGATACTATAAACTCTTAGAGACCCATGTGGCTACTGTTTCATGTGATCAAATGTTTCATAATAAGACACAAAACCTCATTTAGTTTGTAACACAAGAGGATTTCAATGTACTAAGAAATGGTGTTTCCAAATTCACAGCTAAAAAATTATGGTGCCATGTAATATCAAATGAAATATAGATCCTCTAGTACAACACAAAAAGAAATTATATTGTCACTCTGCATATTGTACAAAGTGTTTTAATTAACACTGAGACAGCATGCAAAGGCAATATAACCCAGCACACATAGTCTTACCAATACAAAGCAAAAACACTATTTGATAGTTTTCAAATTCTATAACCATAGCAGCTATAGAAGAATATTGATTCTGCACCTAAAGACAAATGACAGAAGATGGAACTGTTCAGGTGAGACAGAATAACACCAGTTAATACTGACCCACCTTGGCACTGACTTGACAGTGACTGGGAAGGGAGATGGAGGAATTAGTGTTCTTGTGTTTTTAAAGGATTAAGTGATGCTCAGTATGGTTAATAGAATAAGAGATGAGGGTTCAAAATTTTTGATTGCAATGTGAGCAATAACCTCTCAGTGAAGCCATGAAAGGAAGAGGCTTGGGAAGGACATGGAGCAGAATAAAGGAGATAAACTCATTTACCTTAAAAGGAAGACAGTACAGCCAAATGCTTATGAGCTGAGGAACAGTGGTGTTGTGTTCTTGAGAAGAGGGAAACACCATGACAAGACAGAAACATGGGCTAGGGAGATGGCTCAGTTGATAAAGTGCCTGCTACATAAGCACGGGGACTTGAGCTTGGATCCTCAGCACATCCGTGAGATCCATTCATGTTTGCACAGACTCGTAACCCCAATGTTGGGAGATGGAGACAGGAGGATCCCAGGGCCTTCCTGGTCTGCCAGTCCAGCCAAGTCAGTGAGAGACCCTGTCTCAAAAAATAAGATACCTGGCTTTGACCTCTGGCCTTCACATACAAGTACACACACACACACACACACACACACACACACACACGTCCACACAGACACGTACACATACAATTTTCCAATTTTTTTTAAAAATGACAGAGACATGCAGGGTAAGCAAAGAATGTCAAGGATGGAAGGTTCCCACCAAGAACAGAAAGAGGGATGGCAGGATTCTTTCTGGAACCTTCAGTGAGAATGACACTTCACTTTGTACTCCTAGACTCCAGAATGAGAGATCACACATTCTCACTGTTCTATGCCTCTGCACCCAATGTATAGTAGTTACAAGAGCCCCGGGAGATGAGCACAAAGGAGTAGACATGGACCACTTAAAGATATGAGGGCACCCCCGCAAAGAACCTGAAACAGGTATAGCATGGGAAAGGGCACTGCCTGGGAGCAGTGGGGCTAGGTAAGGCATGGAGTTTATTTATTTTTATTAAACGCCTTCTGTGCTGTTTTTTTAAAGCCACACATATGTGCTATTTTGATCTTTAGAAAAGCATCCATAAAATATCCATGATACTATCAGAACAAAACTGGTCAGCTGGCTGGGTATGGTGGCATATGTCTTTAATCCCAGTAGTCAGGTGGCAGAGGCAGGCAGATCGCTCTGAGATCAAGGCCAGCCTGGCTAGTCTACATAGAGTTCCATGCCAGCTGGGGCTACAGGAAGACCCTATCTCAAAAAAAGAAACCCCCCCAAAACTGGTCAGCTATCTCTATATTCAAATTTTACTCTGAGAATTGATGGCCACCTCCTCCACCTGCCACCCTGGTCTCCTGTGCCTGAGCCACCATACACCAGTTCCCTAGACCCTGACCCTGTGTTTAGAGAGAAATGAGCCAGGATAGGAGGACATCAGCTGGACCTTAAAGTCAACTACTGTCTGAGCATGTGGATATGCAAAATCCAACACATTATTTCAGAGACTTTTGTGGGTTTATATCACCAATTTCCGCTCCTGACTTGGGTGACTAAGAGGAGACTATAATGAACACGAGGGATGGCAGGGTACTCGTCACTCCTTTCTCTGAAGATTAAAAATGGAAAACAGATCCCAGCAAGGAAGCCAGCCATTTGGTTATCCATTATCAGAAAACCTCACAAAAGTACTTCCTCATAGACATTTGCTCATCGTGCTTATTGAACCCACAAAAAGAAATTCTAAGTGATCCCCCAAGGCTGGGGTGAAGGCTCTTCATTGTGTAGCAGGGAAAGCCGATGACTTTCTAGCTGCCAGAGTTCCCCTGCCCTTTATCTCTCTAAGAATAAAGCTCACACAGAAACCAGCAAGCAGTTCAGAAGACTGTGGCAAGATGCTGTCACCTCCAACAGGCTTATGAATGGGTGTGGGGAACTCGGGCAAAGGCCTCAGCTCTCATATGGGAACCTCAGGCAAAGGCCTCCCTCAGCCCTCTACAAGGAGTACAGGACAGCATGCTATTGTTTCCAGCAGGGCCTGGAGAGAGAAACAGCACTCAAGAAACAAATGCATGCAGGAAGGGCTCTGTTCTGGTGTGTTTGCACATAGCCCAAGGGGAGCCGGGGCACACCTTGCCATTCGCTGGCCCCGACATGGTGCCAGGTGGGTGAAACCTGAATGAAATGCCTAACGGGGATCATCTGGGTGAACACACAGGAAGCAGAACAAAGAGTGGCATTTTATCATCGGTAGAATACTGGCTGCAGCCATCGCCCAAGGAGAAACTGCCAGCCTTTATCTCCAACCTGGCCTTTAATACTTTCGAGCCATCTAGCCTTACCTGCCTGCTTGCTTATCAGTGAGCTAAACTAAGCCAATGTCTTCCCACTCTGTATTGTAGGGGCCAGGTCACCCTGGCAAGGGACTTACAGGCAGATGACAATTATACCCATGAAAAACTGCATGGCATGTCTGAAGCTCTATTGAACAGAAAGAATCAAATGACCCAGTTTTTGCAAACGATATTTGCGGAACTCCCACCCGGCCCCTCACAGCAGAGAGACTGTGGATCCATTTAAAGCTGTGTTCAGTCACACACATCTGCTGGCTAGTTGTTTGTTACCCTTCTCAACAGCTTGGCTCCTCTCCTTTCTAGCTTTAAAAACATCACCTCTCAGCTTACTGTGATGAAGACCAAACCCTTAAACTCAGATGTTCCAGGACCTTGATATACTAGTTGTCTTTGGACATGCCTGGCTACTGCCCATCTGAGATTTTTTTTTTCCTTTGGTCACATTAACACTACCGTAAACAAATTATATTCAGTTAAGTTATCCATTGTATAAGCTTATCAAGTCTTTTTTTTTTTTAATTTTTTTTTTTTTTATTTCCGTACGTGTATGAATGTATTGTGTGCATGCAAGTCTGTGCACCCGTGACGTGCAATGCCGCGGAGGTCAGAAGAGGGCGTCGGACTCCCCTGGAACTGGAGTTCTCCTGGAATTGGAGTTTCAGACGGCTCTCGGCCGCCATGTGGGTGCTGGGGATCGAACCCGGGTCCTCTGCAAGAGCGGTCGGCGCTCTTAACCGCTAGGCCATCGCTCCAGCCCAAGCTTATCAAGTCTTTCACAATAGTCCATCAACATGAAAGAATTAATTTGTTTTGAGAGAGCAAGAACAAGAGAGAGAATGTGTAAGAGGAAGAAATATATCATTTGAAATCAGAAGCAGTTTCCTAGCAACATAACCCCAAACATGCCAGTACTCTTTGGATCCCCAAGTTCTTGATTTATTAGGTGAATTGCTTGAAGCACATAATTTAAGGCTTCAAAGCCTTATTTTACCCAAAGAGATTTTAGTAGCTACTAGTCTATAGTGTAGGGCACCCATGTCAACAACTGACCCCTGGGGATCTCAAGAGTCAGGCTAATAAAGGATGAGATTCTGCATTGGATAACCAACTAGGAAAAAGGTGCCTGTGGAGAGGTCTAGCCAACTGATCCTAACTAAAGATAGAACAGCCTAGCTCTCCTGGCATTCTCCTGGCAGACAATGGGAGCCGATTGATGAAGAGAGAGAAATAAGAAGAGGAATAATAACTGCCTAAGCAAGAAAGAAAACCAAATATGACTGGATCAGGGAGAAAAATGACAAAATCAAACAGGAATAGTCTTCTGATAAGAATGGTACTATAAAATAAAACACCTACAATATGTAAAGCTACTTTGTACCACAAATCATGTTTCTATGTGAAAAAGAAAGCACAAGAACACCAAACTCAGTTAAGCTCCACAGGAAGGCTCTTTGAGGAGTTCATCACATCCAGACACTGGCTGACCCAGGCAGGTACTGTCAGGCTGCTTCAGAGTCTTTTTTTTTTTTATCACTTGAGCTTGTCTGTTTGTGGTTTTCCAATTCCAGTTTGTAAAGACAAGTTAAATATGTTGAAAGGGTGGAATGTTCTTCCACTTAGAAAATAATCCAATCCATCCCAGTGCCTAAGGCTCACTGACCTCCTGCTGGTGTAACAGCTTCCTAAGAGCCCAGGACCAGCATGATGCCAAGAACTCGATGCTTGGGTGTAGGAGACAAAATATTGTTCCATCCTCCTAGAGAGACAGGAGTACCATCAAGCCAACCGCTCCAAGCTGGAGAAACCAGTGCAATGCTTAGCCCAGATGAAACTCAGAGTAAACATTCACCAAAGGCATAAGGAGCAAGAAATACATCTCTACCAGAAAGTGATGAAACGCCGAGCGACGTGCTTCCTTCACCAGCCACGAGGGAGCTGGCAGGCAGCCTTGCCTCTCTTATGAAAACTCAGTGTGTATTTGTCAGCTTAATAAGGAAAAAGGAGAGCTTGAATCTTACAATGAAACAACAGACTTATGGGATAAATTAAACTTTATTATACTACTTATGCCATTGGAGGAATGTAGTGACAAGTTTTCTGAAAAATAAAAATGTCCTATTTTGTTGTAAAAATTGAATTTTTATAATATTGCATTTGCCTAGCGATGAGAGCTCACTCATTTATTTTCCTTGGAATAAAAGCCCAAGTACAGGGCTGGAGAGATGGCTTAGCGGTTAAGAGCACCGACTGCTCTTGCAAAGGACCCGGGTTCGATCCCCAGCACCCACATGGCGGCTGAGAACCATCTTTAACTCCAGTTCCAGGGGAATCCAATGCCCTCTTTTGACCTCTGTGGCATTGCACGACACGGGTGCACAAACCTACATGCAGAAAGTACATTTATACACATAAAAGAATAAATAATTTTAAAAAGCCCAAGTACAAAATGGTGAGAATGGCTTTCATGGTGAGGGGATTATTTGATAAATTCATTATCATTGGTGTGGTTAACCTACCCCTCCAGGATGTATAAATATGGAGAGTAAACATTTGAAAAAAAAACAAAAAAAAAAGACTGGAACTATGGAATTCACACCAAGATTAAGACTCCATTTTCTACCGGGATCTTTGCCTAATTTCTGACCACATTAGTTCTTCTTAGACTCTGCAATGACCCTTCTCCATTTTCAGAAAGGAGGTGGGTGAAAGGTGGCTATTTTGGCCTGTCTGCTCATCTGGTCCTCTCGTGGCCGGCTAGTACAGTCTCTCACCTTCTGGTCAGGCCAGTGGATTAGGTACCTTCTCTCTGACCAGTCGGCCATCCCACTGCGATATGAGCAACGTGCTGCAGCCTGAGTAAACCAACAAGAAAGTCCCAGAGGGTAGACAGATAATCACCACTATTAGATCAGGACAGTTCCTGGCTATGGGTCAGTGGCATCCTTGTCATCAAAGAAAGTACATTAGAACTGGACAGGGGAACAGGCACCAAACTATTGTCCCCAGACAAAAAATAAAAAATAAAAACCATATCAACAAGGAATATGAAAATGTTATTTAGAACTTCTGTTTTCAGATGTTTAATACAAAGGAGAGATTGTTGTGCCAGGGAACAAAGTGATCCAGTAGTCACGAAGCCAGAATTCTCCCAATGCATATTTTGTTTACAAAACACTAAGGAATACAGCAAAATTTCAAAAATTTCAAGTTGGAATAAAGAAGCTACTTCTGGAAAGAGAGAGAGAGAGAGAGAGAGAGAGAGAGAGAGAGAGAGAGCGCTGAAATCTTTCAAGGAGGGGCTAAAATCCTTCTGTGACTATCTGACACTCCTGAGCTCATGTCAGCATAGGGAACAGCCAGTAGGGATGGGGAGCCCACCCATCTCCCCATGGGGAAATAGGTGTAAGCATCAGGAAACCAGGCCTGAGACGATTTAAAGCTGCAGAACATTTTAGTAACACACCATAGGAATTCAGGCATCTTGGGCACTTTTTAAACTATTAACTCCTTGGGCCCAGGATACCAGTGCAGTCTTATTTTGCCTGGGATTCTTGCCAGAATAAGCAAGCAATGTTCCTTTACTATAGATTTTAAAAACCTGTTTTATAACCTGCACAAGTATGTCAGGTCTTTTATCAGGTGAAACTTTGGCGAGGAGGAGGGCTGAGAAGTAACCTCTCTCTCTCTTGAATGTCCTCCACATTGAACTGTGATACAGACTATAGGACCAACGAAAGCCCGGAGCAGAAAGAAAATTCAAGGCTATCAATGTTTCTCTTTCCAAAATTTTCATTCTTTTTCTCTTTTCCACTTTTCCTCACCTGCTCCCCTTTACTGGATGGGAAGTTTCTACAAGGCGATACAATACAGCTGGAGATGCCAGGCTCTGAAACCAGATTCATCCCATCTAGTCCTGGCCAGACTACCACTAGAAATGAATGTCCAATCACTCAACTGCTCTTCAAATAAATTTCATCTTCACAGAAGTACAACAAAGATGTATCTATGATTATTTTCAGGTGAGATGTTTTATAATACAAGTAAAATGCTCGATTCAAAGTAGGTCCTTTCTTTGTGTCCACGGGGCAATCCTTATTCATCTTCCTGCTTTCTGTTCTATGTGCCTGTAGTAAAAGATTTCTTCATACATGCATACAGTATGTTTTGATCAAATCCATCCCCATTTCCTCCCCCCATCCAACTCCTCCCCTAGCCCGCCAGCACTTTTCCTTCCCAACTTCATGTGTTCTTTCCTTATTTTAAATACACTGAGTCCACTTGGTGATGCCGGTATGGCATGGGGGTACGATCATCTACTGGAGCATGGGGAGCCTCTCTGGGACCACAGCCCTGAATGCGACTCACTCTCCCTACCCCAGCAGTCAGCAATTCCATGGCTCCTTAGCTGGTATGGGAGTTCATGTGCTCCTGATTGATCTTGCACAGGTCTTGTGCATGCGGTCATAACTGCTGTTCGTTTGTATATGTGAAGTTATTGCCATGTCTGGAAAATGCTGGTCCTCTACAGATGTCCATTTCCTCTAGCTCTTACAATCTTTCTGTCCACTCTTCAACAGTGATCCCTGAGCCTTGAGGAAAGAGTATAATAAAAATGTCCCATTTAGAGGTGGACAGTCCACAATATCTTATTCTATCCACAGTGATCAGTTATAGATCTCTGTATTAATCACCATCTATTGTAAAATTATCCTTCCAATGATATGTCCTACTTTTTCCCCTAAATGCTCTGCCTGGCACTATACTACTATGCTTTAGTCACAACTGACAAAATACACATCTCCCTATAAACTTGACACTTGTGTCCTAAGCATTACTTTAATTAATGGCAAACATGGTGGCCTGCTCTGCCACATCTCTTACCCCTGGAATTTCAAGGGGCTTTTGTTAAAATAAACATAAAAAGGAAATGTTTCTGGGCAGACAGAGCAGAACAAATCTCAGCTATCTCCAAATTCCTGGTGTTTCTAAATGGCATTGTTAACATGAGACTTTTTAAGGAATTAAAATCATAGCAACCAAAACTTTAATAAGTCTCAACTTATTGGGTGATAATTAGTGGGGTGATCATTCCCTAAAAACTATTATTTTGGATAATTATTACCAATATGGTCAATAAGAATGAGACAAGAGTCAAGTGATTTTGGGGGGGCTCTTACATGCAACACTACAAACTTCTCCCAACTCATCTAGGGAGGGGTATTAATGGGTGCCTGTAGGTAGAGAACAGTTTCAAGAACTCTCAGTATGTAAAAGGGAACAAGATCATGCAACAGGCACCTCAGAGATGCAGCAACAGGAGAGAGAGGACACAGCTGTTTGCATGAAGAAAAACAACATCCACAAAGTAGGATGCATAGAGGTAAGGGGTCTCCAGTGAGGAGGACATGGGGTAACTCAATGGATTCTCACTGATGACCCATGGAGAGAAACAGAGGTCAAGATGCAGCAAGGCGCCAGGGCCCTCAAGAAGCTGGGACACAGCTGGAGAGGAGTGAGTGAGAGGTACCTGTGGCATTCCGGGTGACTCCAGCCAGAACTCCGGCCTTCCCCTCTCCGTTCAAAATAAACAGCAAAGCAATCAAAATGAGTACTCGAGTGCTACCTGCAGGGCACAGTACTGAGGTCCCTCTGGTGGGAGGGTGAGAGAGAAAAGCCAAGGTAGCTGGGAAACCCAAAAAGAAGAAAGTGCTTAGGTTCTTACAGAGCTATTTACTAGTCAATGAATGAAGAGAGGAATCCTAACATAATTAAGCACCAGACACTTTCCTATGTTGTTATATTTGATCATCACAGTAACTTCTAACCCTAGACTATAGCTATTTCTAACCCACTTAAAAATTCCTCCAAGATTACAGAACTAGTTAGAGATGAAGCCAGGGCAGCTGGGTCAGTCTGACTCCACAGTCTGTTTTCTGAGCTACAGCAATTTGGTGATTCTCTCCTTTTGAAACAACTTCACACAGACAGGCATGCACAGAGAGGAGGATTTTTATAGTCAAGGCGTGGAGAAGGTCAATCTAAGGATGATTCAAACCCTAGAGGCCCTAAAAGAAGAAACCTGATAAATCTGATTACATGAAAATAATTTCTGCATGGGAAACAACACCATAAACAGAGACAAAATACACATGACAAATTTGAGAACTATTTGGAACCTAAATCACAGACAAAAGGCTAATTTCCTTAGTCTGTAAGGAATGCCTACAAATCAATACCATAAAGAAGATCCAACAAAGTTGAAAGAATAATGAAGTAACAGAAAGAAAATCAAAATAGTTCATAAATACATCAAGAGACACTTTGGTCATAATAAGAGAACTTCATATTAAATATATTAGAGCATGAAACATTAAAATGCTTTAATATACACACAATGGTGAGGATGGGAGGAAAGAGGCACTTTCATAAATGACTCATGAAAGAGTAAATGGATACATCTTCTAGTACCACCTATCATCAAATGACAAAATAGATTGTCATCAAATGACAATCTAGTACCACCTATCAAAGTCATGCATATACATACCCTTTGTTGCAAAATTCTAATTCTAAAATGCAGATAAGCTCCTAAGTGTGAAAATGACATCTACAGGAAACATTGTTTATACTAGCAAAAGTTTGAAAACAATTCTATATCTAACAAAAAGATGTTAATAAATAAATTATGGTGTATCCCCATAACAGTCTATTATTTAGGCATGAAAGAGAAGAGGAAGCTCTTGGTATATTGACACGGAACAAGCCCCAAGGTGTACTGTTCAGAAACAAAGAAAATTAAAAATGGCAACTAGAAATGTCATCGCAAATGGAGAAAACAAAATCCTGTCTATTTGTATACATTCTTGGAAAGATAACAAGAGTCTCCTAACAGCCAATGCCTGCAAGATAAGAGGCTAGGATGCGCAATTAGGAAGCAGACTTTCTATATCTTTGTATCTTTTATGTTTTATAATATATCTTTAAGCAAAAACTAAATTATACATACAGACATGCATGTAACATGTATATAGCATATATATGGATTCACATACCATAGAAAAACAAAACCCAAGTGCCAATGAGTACCAAGAGTGCCTGCTGGCCCTCGAAGCTGGGTGACCTTGGTAGTTTGCTCCTCTGTTCCAAAAATTTTCAGTTTTCTTATCCATAGAAGGATAATAATCTTTTATTCCTCCTGAGGTTTTGAGAGTAAATGAATGATTATATGTAAAGTTCTTGAATGAGAGTCTGGCATAGAGTGAACAAGATAAGTGATTGTTATGTAAGTGTACTCAGTCAAGGAAGTCTAAAATGTGTTACCTAAGGTCAGATTAAAAAAGCTAATAGGGCCGGGCGTGGTGGCACATGCCTTTAATCCTAGCACTTGGGAGGCAGAGGCAGGCGGATCTTTGTGAGTTCAAGGCCAGCCTGGTCTACAGAGTGAGTTCCAGGACAGCTGGAGCTACAGGGAAACCCTGTCTCGAAAAGACCAAAATAAATAAATAAATAAATAAATAAAAAGCTAATAGGGGAACTAGAAAGATGGCTCAGGAGTTAAGAGCACTGGCCGCTTGTGCAGAAGACTGGGTTCAATCCCAGCACCCACATGGCAGCTAACTGTCTGTAACTCCAGTTCCTGGAGATCTGTTGTCCTCTCCTGACATCTGTGGGCACCACATGGCACAGGTGTGCTTACATACCTGCAGGGAATATACTCAGATACATAAAAGAATAAAATAATTTTTAAAAAAGCTAAGTAGGGGGGGCTGGAGAGATGGCTCAGCGGTTAAGAGCACCGACTGCTCTTGCAGAGGACCCGGGTTCAATTCCCAGCACCCACATGGTGGCTAAGAACCGTCTTTAACTCCAGTTCCAGGGGGATCCGATGCCCTCTTCTGACCTCGGTGGCACTGCATGACATGGGTGCGCCAACCTACATGCAGACAGTACACTCATACACATAAAAAAGTAATAAATAGGGGCTGGAGAGATGGCCTAGCGGTTAAGAGCACCGACTGCTCTTGCAGAGGACCCAGGTTCCATCCCCAGCACCCACGTGGCGGCTGAGAGCCGTCTGAAACTCCAATTCCAGGAGAACTCCAGTTCCAGGGGAATCCGACACCCTCTTCTGACATCCGCGGCGTTGCACGACACGGGTGCACAGACTTGCATGCAGGCAGTACATTCATACACATACAGAACTAAATAAAATTAATAAAAAAAGTAATAAATAAATTAAAAAAAAAAAAAAAAGCTAAGTAGGAATCAGAAAAGAAAGAGAGGCAAGGGAAGCAGGTAGTTCTGCTCAGGACCAGCACCTGCAATAGTCAGGAAGTGGGAACAAGCTGGGGTACTCAAGGACACCCTGAGGAGGGTGGGCTACAGCTGTGAGGGTAGGGGCACAGCGAGAGACATGTGTAAGGAAGGATCCGGCATAACGGTTTGTAGTGTTGGGAAGACACACTGCAGCAATTTAGGCGGGAGGATTTCAAGACTGACAGGCTTTTTAAGAATTATTTGGCCAGTGTGGAGATCCGGCTGGAGATGAAGAAAAGGTAGCTGGTAGAGAGGCCAGTTGGAGATCACTGCAGCAAGTCACAGCAGATGGAATTAGGGATCTTCTCAGATCTGATTGGCTCAGTTCAGAGGACGATGAAGCAACGTGCTGAGATAAGGAGGTCAGAAAGAGGAGGTGGCTAAAATCATGCCCAACTCCTGGACTTAGATGCTCAAATCTCAGAGGTGATCTGTAGTTAGCATAGCTATCTATAGCTTCAGATGAACCAAGTACAGTCTTGGGATGTGTTGGACATGTCTTTAGTACTTGAAGGATTTGACCCAAGCAATAGACTTGGAGGAGTCCTGTATTACCTGAAATGCAGGTAGATCCCTGTTCCAGACCTCTTCCTCTCTATCCTCTGTTTTCTTTGTCCCTTCTCATTTCCCTTTCTTTCTTTTTTTTTTTTTCCATCTCCTCTCCTCCTAAAAATATAATGCAAGTCTTTAAGTGAGAATTCCTTAAATACTTCACATGAAGTAACCAGTTGCTGACAGTCCCAGTTAATGACTGGCAATACCTTTTATTTCTCCAACAGTTCCTCATTCCTTCCTCATTCATGGTAGAAGCCACCAGGAAAGACTTGTGTAGACATATCTTCGTACCACCACGAGCCTCTAGAAAAGCTTATTTTTCCAAATGGACTTAATTTCCAGGTTATCAGTTAAAAGAGAGGGGGTGTGCCCTGGGTGTTCGCCTACAGTGACTGTCAAGGTGTGTCTTGGCATTGTGTGGTTTTCTGTTCTTCTGAGAGTTTTAAACAAGCCAAGGCCTCCTTAAGGATGAGCCATCGAAGAGTTTTAATAAGAGACTCTAGAACTGATTTCTAAAAGAACATACGCTTATTTTCTCCCCAAAATTAAAAATAAAATGTGTAAGCAAGATTTCTCGAACAACTTTGACAAGTGAGGTCTGTAGCGAGGATTTAAGCGGGGCAGGTGTTTTTATTCTCAGCAATGACCCTAAGCTTTCAATTTCGGTTTCCTCACTTTCAAAATCAGCATTAACTGCGAGCACTTCCATCTCTAAATCTCCTTCTGTCACCAAAATTTTGTGAGTGTAGTTTTAGAAAAGGATTTTAATTCATTTCTTGACAACGTGGACTATTTCAAAAATCTAAAACTACCGTTAGATATTCAAGGCAACTTCATTTTGGAGAGTGATAGGATTCTTAACTGGGCAATAGAAACGATATCAATATATTAATCACAATTTTGTTGCAATGGTAAGTAAATTTATGCCCCCCCCCAAATATCTATTACTCTAATAGATTCTCAGTTTTCACATTTCAGATTTGAAAAAATGACATTTTTTTCTTCTTGGCCTGAAGAAATCATAGGTGGAGAGTTGGGGTGGGAGGAGGGGAGGATGTCAACCAATGTATGGAGTTGTTGCTCAGTCTTTTGCCCTGTTTAATGGCAGGTCTATAGTTTAAGAATATATTGCCGGGCGTGGTGGCGCACGCCTTTAATCCTAGCACTTGGGAGGCAGAGGCTTGTGGATCTCTGTGAGTTCAAGGCCAGCCTGGTCTACAGAGTGAGCTCCAGGCCAGCTGGGACTAAAGGGAGACCCTGTCTCAAAAATACCAAAATAAAATAAAATAAAATAAAAAGAATATAAGATAGGAGGCTGGAGAGATTGCTCAGTGGTTAAGAGCACCGACTGCTTTTTCAGAGGATTCCCAGCACCCACATGACGGCTAAGAACCATCTTTAACTTCAGTTCCAGGGGAATCCAACACCCTCTTCTGACCTCTGAGGCATTGCATGACACAGGTGCACCAACCTACATGCAGACAGTACACTCATACACATAAAAAATAATAAATAAAAATAGCATTTGCTTAAAAAAAAAAGAATATAAGATAGAGCTGAGTGTGGTGGTACATGCCTTTAATTCCCAGCTCTTGGGAGGAGGCAGAGGCAGGCAGATCTCTGTGAGTTCAAGGCCAGCCTGGTCTACAGAGCAAGCTCCAGGCCAGCTGGGACTAAAGGGAGACCCTATCTCAAAAATACCAAAAAATAAAAATAAATAAATAAATAAATAAATAAATAAATAAATAAATAAAAAGGGATTTGTTCTTTCTCATAAATCTTAGAAGTGTGGAAAATAGAGACNAAAAAAAAAAAAAAAAAAAGAATATAAGATAGAACTCTCAGGCTACCAAGAAAAGGACAATGTGTTTTTCCACCTTATAGACATTTTATGGCTTCTGCAAAATAGTCAACCCTGCATATGTCTTGTACCAACATCCTCTGACACTAATCTCTGATAAAGGCCATGAGATCTTCCAGATGAACTCTGGTTTCATAGCAAAGCTGTAATAATTAAGAATAGCTACAAAAAGGCAGAGGAGATATCTCAGTGGTTAAAGCACTTGTTGCATTAGTGTGAGGACCAGAGAGTTCAGATCCCCAGGACCCATGTGAGTACTGGGTGACAGCCTCCTATAATCCCACACTCAGAATGCAAAGACTAAGGGGTTCTCAGAGCAGCTAGGTAGGCTAGCTGGAACCCACTGAGCTCTGTGTTCCACTGAGAGACCCTGACTCAGTAATAAGGTAGAGAACTATCAAGGAACACTCCTGATATTAACCTCAGGGCTCTACATGCACACATGTGTGTGCCCATATATACTCAAAGAAGCAAATACACATGAACATATACTACACATACAATAAAAAAATAGAACCATTATGTGTCTTTATCTAGGGCTTGATACAATGACAGTCAGAAGATGGCCATTTTTATCTAACTTTTTTCCTATCATGTTAGTCAAAATGTGATTTGTGTACTTTTTGTAAAAAGCAACATATGTCAGAGTTTAATTGACTTATTGTATCTCAAAACATATTGTGTAATGTACTCTTACAAATCAAAACCTGATTAGATTAATTTGAAATGCATTATTTAAAAAAAAAAACGAGTTGAAATCAGATTTCAGCAATATGTTTTGGTAATCATATGAAGGAGAATATGAGGTGTTCTCCAACGTTTGCAGCGTATTTATTGTTAGTAAAACAGCAACATAGAAACTAGCTATCTAATTTACTAGAAGCCAGATGTAATTTACCAGTGTTTTGAAGAAGCAGAGGAAGAAATATGTAGGCTTCCATCTTTGAAATTTATCTATGTGCATCTCTAACTACAAGAATATGTCTTTTTACTTTAAAGTGTTTAGTATTTTCAGCATCACTTGAAATAAGAGAATGGACAAATTAAACTACAGGTTGGGACAGTTATTCCACTTATTATTTTCACAAATATAAAAAAGACTGGTGACTATTTGTGCTGATGGTAGAACTGAAAGTTGTTAACTTCTGTCCAGGGCAATCCCTCAAAATGATGGAACAGATTTATTTTTGTCTGCAGCAATTTTACTTTTAGGATTTTTTTTTTCTAGAGGAATACAAAATAATGTAAAACAAAGCTGTTCACAGCATCAAAGTTCAACCTAACAAAAAGTAGAAGCAGCCTAGAAGCCTATCAGGAAGGGACTAGATATAAGTCATAGAGCAATAACACAATGTATCATTTTCAAAGAAAGAGGAAGCTCTTAACCAATATGTACTGCATTCTAAAATGTATTTAAAAGACAACTACACTCTGGAAGGGAAAGATTATATATATATATATATATATATATATAATGTATATATATATATATAATGTATATATATATATATATCCATAAGCATATATCTACATATATTCATTCGTATCTATGATCTAGTTATCTAACACACACAGACACACACACACAGACACACACACACACACACACACACACATATATATATATATATATATGACATATATATATATATGACAGTGATTGCCTAGCTCCTGGGAAAGGAAGCCTAGTGTCTGAAGACAGTATTAGAGAAAAGTCCTCACTGAATACTTTTTGTATCCTCTTGAATTCTCTACTATTTATTTATCAAGACAAGGTCTTTCTACACAGCAGAGACTATCTTCAAATTCCCACTCCTCTTGCCTTGCTAAGCTTTGCCAATGCTGAGATTACAGGAATGTGTCACTAAACCCATCTTGCAACCTCCTGCATACTGAACCACACAAACATAGCATTTAAAATGTAGTTAATGTAAGTAATAAACTGTTTACTGATATACAAGTTCCTATTCATATGTATTACCTTTTAATAAGAAGTCGAAAGACAGTCTTTTTTAAACATTTAAGGCAAGGCTTTTATAAAGCCAACTGGTTAAAGCTAATGAGAATTAGAATAAGCAGTCTTGCTCTTTCCCAGTCTCTTGGAGTTTTTATAAAATACTAAATGAAATATAACATTTTGGAGGAAAACCAACTCAAAGGACATAAATCATCAATTGCCCATTCCCTAGATGAATGACAAAGAGACACATGTTCTAATTAACATTGAGACACATTGCATAGGGAATAATCAGTAATGGGAATATGCATATGCCAAACAAGCATATAAAGTATTGGGGAGCAAGAAAGAAAACCTCATCTGACCCCACAAACTTCAAACAGCAGACAGAAAGTGTACCTGATCAGGAGTGATCATAAGAGCATGGTGGTCTTGCCTATGTCACCTTCTCTAGTTTTAGGTACACTGGGTTTCACTGTTTCCTGTGTCTAGCCCCCACAAAGCAAATGCTATTCCAAGTCCATCCCATTGTCTACATGAGCAAACCACCCACACACCAACAAGCCACCTTTGGACAACAGAAAGTTTTCCTGTCCTTAGGCAATGGATGGCTTGGTTACTTCAAAACAAACTAATCTAGCACGTCAGTTCAACAAAAGGTTTTGGACATCATCTTGGAGTGTGATGTAACCAAGTTGACCTGCAGGGTTATGGTTTAACAACCATCCCTCCTCTTCTCTAGTGAACCAGAGATTTATGAGGGGAGGCAGAGAAAGGCCGAGATCTCAGAGCTGATGGAACCCTCCTGTGATACAGAGCCGGCAGCGGAGTCTCCTTAGGCCTCCTCCTCTCAAGCTCGAAGGAGAAAGCAAAGGGAGGAACCTGTCTCTTCTGATCCTCAGGTTCGTCCCATTCTTAGCTTTTCTCTGCAAATGAAGATGTCAGAGGCCAAACCCTCGTAATGACCCGGTGACTGACTCCAGATGTGGGAGACTTCAGCACAGCTGGAAGACGCTTCCTCTCGGCTGGGGAGACAGTTGATTTCAGACAGGATGCTCTCCCAAAAGTGGTGATGCAACGCCCCCCCCAAATCCCCTCAAAATAAAAAATCATTATCTGGTTTCTGCTGGCTGAAAATGATAAGGATCATGGACTAAGATACCGGGTGTTAGAGAAGGGGAGTAGAATTTGCACATATTTAAGGCCAGTAGATGATCTTGTGTTATTTGTCTTGCCTAACTGGGCATTTTAAATGTACATTCTGTGGTGAATAATAGTTGCACCAAAGCAAAAACTCTGGGTAATCACTAGTTACAGTTCTTGCTTTCCATGTAAAAAAGCAACAAAGTTTTTGTTTGATTTTGAACTCCAAATAATTACTCAAAGTTAAAAAAAGCCAGACAAAAGGCCAATTAGATTATTTTTTAAGCTGAGTCAATAAGACTTAGGCTGAGATAGATTCTAGGTACACATGATTAGTACAATCAGAATCTTTGGACTTGAAATGATGCTTTAATTTATAAATATACTATATATATATAATATGCTATGTATATGTACGTTTTATGTATGTTCACATAGAGATTTATGGATATATTTTATCCAGAACTAGCAGTTGCCACGAAATTATTTGAAATTATTCAAGGTACTAGGATTCAAACCTAATTCCATTCTTTATTGGAGACAGCAGAGTCCTCTGGATGGAGGGTATTTTTAAATATAAAAACTAATTATCCTATCTCACTGCCTATAAATTAAATTTCTCTTGCTGAGGCAGCTTCTGTTGTACATCTCTTTGCATTATGGCTTGTTTACAACCTAGCCTAAAAGCACAGGCAAGGCTTGGACCAAGTAAGAATATGCTTTCTAATCTTTCAAGAGAGTGTGGTAAAACTGTAAGAGTAACAACTAAGCGTGTCTTCAATGAAAGGATAGTTCCTAAGTGGCAGATGTTATAGTGAATATGTAGGAGGTATAAACAGAGAGCCTGCTTATTCCAGAGTCAGAATGCCCCCCCCTTTTATATTTGAAATTTTTTCCAGCAAAACTAATCAGCCTATGCACATGGAAATTACATCATGCAAATTTTCTCAGATCAAAGCCTGGGCCTTGCCTTGTGCCAGTCTACTGAGACCGTGCAAGGCCTTTCTGGATTGAGTCTCAGGGTGCAAGAAATACTCCTTCATTCTAAACTCCACTGACTCCTTTAAAAGAGTCCTTCCCCAATGTGTCAAGAAAAGCAAATTAACAGCTAAAATTTACACTTTCCAGCTGGAATGGTGAAGGTCAAAGGCAAACCAAAATAAACAAACCATGATAAATATTTGCAAACCATATACCTGATAAGGGACTACTATTTAAAGTATATCAGGGCCGGGCGTGGTGGCGCACGCCTTTAATCCTAGCACTTGGGAGGCAGAGGCAGGCGGATCTTTGTGAGTTCAAGGCCAGCCTGGTCTACAGAGTGAGTTCCAGGACAGCTGGAACTACAGGGAAACCCTGTCTCAAAAAGACCAAAAAAAAAAAAAAATTAAAGTATATCAGGAGCCCATATAACTGAGTAGAAAGAAAATAAATAACTCAATTTTAAATATGGGCAAAGGATCTGAACAGACATTTCTCAGGAGATACAAATGGCCAACAGATATATGACTAATGTTCAGCATCTCTAATCATCAGGACCATAGGAATTAGCAGGACAGTGAGATGACCCCTCATGCACAGTAGATGTTGATGAGCACTGGTGAGGACAGAGAGGAAAGGAGCCTCTCCACACCATTGGGAAAACCTAAGTGACAATAGTCATTCTGCAAAATAATCTCGGTGTCTTCAAAAACCTAAAAATAGGGGCTGGAAAGATGGTTTAGAGGTTAAGAGCACTAGTTGCTCTTACAGAGGACCAGGGTTTGGTTCCCAGGACCCACATGAGAGCTAACAACTGTCTGTAACTCCAGTTCCAGGGGCTCTGACGCCCTCTTCTGACCTCCACAAGCATTGCACACATGGGTGCACTTAAATATATGCAGACAAAATATCACACAGATAAAATAAATAAAACAAAACAAAACAACTCTAGAAATAGAGTTTCTCTGTGGTCCAGCAATCCTTCTTATGAGCATATATCAAAAACAACTGAAACCCCTATGTCAAGATCTGTGCAGTCCCATGTTGGTTTTATCACTACTGATAGTAGTTAAGGTACGAAAGTAACACAAACTACGTGTACAAATGGACAAGGAAAACATGGTGTGTATATATACAGTGGAATATCACACAACTTTTAAAACGGAAATTACAAAAAGTGAAATAAGTCAGAGATCAGATGCAACTATTGTGTAATAATTTCAATTATATATAGCTTAAGCTGCCCTTATAGAAATGGAGAATTGAAACACGGTTACCAGAGGCTGAGGGGAGGAGGAGGGACTGGGGAAATGATTATGAAAGGGACCATTATGCGAAGTAGAATAAATTTTAGACATCTACTATACCACATGCTGGCCTTGGTTATAGTAATGTGTATTTCAAAATATTGAAGGAATAGATTTTTAGCATTCTCTTCTGATAGATGCACAAAGCAGTTGGGGAGATGATGGATATGTTTAATTAGCTTGACTGAATCTTTCTATATTGTACAAGTAGACCAAAGCCTCACATTTAACCTAGAAGTAGACACAATAATTATTATTTGATGAATAAAATACAGGGTGGGAAAGATGGCACATGCCTTTAATCCCAGTACTCGAGAGGCAGAGGCAGAAGCAGGAAGAACTCTGTTCTACATAGTGAGTTCTAGGCCAGCCAGGCCTACACACTGAGAATCTTTCTCAAAATAAATAAACAAGTAAATAAATCCTATTCTAAAACAACGAAACAAAAACCTTAACTCCTCTCTGTTTTCTCAGGCTTGGTCACTGAAGCATATCTGAAGTGCATTATGAAGTCCTTCATCAGAACATTTCTCTTCACTTGCTGCTCAGCAAACAGCTGTACCACTCATGGCAGTCTCTCTTCGCAATTCAGACCTAAGTTTTTCTTAGTTATGAAGTGAGGGAAAGAAACAAAGTGACTCTGAGGTTCCTCCCAACTCTAAGTATCCACGGTTCGTGATCAAAGGCTGTGGCTTCCCCTGCCCCACGCTGCAGCCTTGCACCTGCCTCGTCCTAAGGCTTTGTCTGTCCTGTGCTTGCTGGACCTGGCGGCGGGGGGGGGGGGTGAAGACAAGAGACCTGCATCGTGCTTCCAAATGGTCTTGAGAGCCTCTCAGGCCAATGAAGGGTAAATATGAAAAGAGAAGGATGAACCTAGGATACTGATGAGATTCCTCAAGCAGGGATCTCTCTCTGGACTTTCATTTTGCAGCAGTTGACGAAGCTGAGCTTTTTTTTTTCATTCTATTCTCACCCCTCATTCTTTTTAAAACATTTATTTTTATTTTATGCATATTCGTGTTTTGCCTGCATGATATAAGTGCATCTGTGCATGCCCAGTGCCCATGGAGGCCAGAAGAGGGCATGGGATCCTTTGGAACTGGAGTCACAGACAGTTATTAGCTGCCATGTGGATGATGGGAACCAAACCCAGATCCTCTGCAAGATGGCTGAGGCATCTCTCTAGTCCCAGGTCCCTCCTTCTTAGGCTCTGCCCCCCCCCAACATGGTTAAGGGAGTAGGACAGGTTTTCTCTCTATCCTCTGTTTTCAATCACTCTTACATACTTACAGTTGCATAAACTTATTTTTGAAACTTCCTGGTAAGCCGTTTTAGGCGTCTCTACCGTGGGAGTTGACCTTTAAGTAACACTTTTCCCACGCTGGAAGTGCACAAAGGTCTTTTGAACCCTTCTCACCCTTATTTCTTAAGCAAATGGAATTGTGGTGCAAGGTTTTCTTCAATCTGCCACTCAGGAATCAAAGCATTAAAGACAGCCTGCAGTGATTTCTACCTTCCGTTCCACCAGGAGAAAAGAGCTTCAGGCATTGTCTGAATCCAGATATTTGTAATTAAGAAGGATAAATGAAAGTTTAATATTTAAAACACGAAATTCTAAGTCCTATAATGCTCCTCTGCCTTTAGGCCACATACATCCCAGGATAGCTACAAATGTGGCCCAATACATTTGTAGTTGGGAATGTCATATCGCAATGTAAAAAGGTTGGATACCCTTTTAAGAACAGCACTATGGTTATCACACTGAACACATCTAAGGGGGCGGGTGGGTAACTTGTGCACGCACAGCTAGAGGTCCACATTGAGTATCTGCCTCAGTTGCTGCTCCTCATCTTTTGACACAGGGACTCTCACTGAACCTTGAGTTAACTGATTGTCTAGACCTGCCATCTAGTGAGTCCTATGAATCTTCCTGCACTGGGATTACAGGTGTGGAATGCAGGGCTTTTATGTCAGTGCTGTGGATCTCAACTTGGGGTCTCATCCTTCCTTGGCAAGTATTTTAGCCATTGAGACACCTCCCCAACCCCAGGAAATAATTTTTGACTACCACAGTTTGTGTGACCCAAAGACCATTAAGTTACTAAGGCGGTGTTACAGAGCGTGGATTGTTCAAACACAGGTTGTGATAGAAATGCCCTTCGATCACGCCACACCTTCGCCCAGCCACCACAAGTTACAGTGGCACCCCCTGACTATTCTAGACAGCCTTAAACCTGTCAGTGGCCACAGGGTGGAGGAGAACTTGGAACCTGCATTTCCAATCTGGAGCTAAACATGTTGGGCCCTTCCCTTCCCTTAAGCCCATTCTGGGAGCTGCTCTGAGTTTCAAGACCCGATGAGCTTCACTGTTGTCCAAAAATAAAGGGCTTGCTTAAGTAGTTTCATGTGTAAACTACCTAACGTCAAAGCAGCATGCATTCTCCATTACGTGTAGTGTTCTTTTTATTGTTTGCAGTTTCCAGCTTAGGATTTATCCAATTATCTGTCGATGTCTGGAAGGCCAAGCATAGGGGATTCCAATTACAGGAAATGCTTCTGCCCTGCAGGCCCTGCAGGCCCAAGCAAAGCCTGGAGCAGATGGCAGCAGTTCCAACAGGGGTGCCGGCCTGCTGGAAAGGGCTATGTTCTGGGGAAAGGCTGCCTGGCAAAATAACCAGAGTGTGAAGTTTTACTGCAAACAGCTTCTAACCACTTTGCATGGATCTGCTATTTATTATAGGGAGTTAAAACAGACTGGTGTTAGGTATGGGGGTGGGAGATGATGGATGAAACCTTCTTGAGGTGACAGCAAACATCTCTCTCTTGTGAAGGGTATGGGGCACAGTCCAAGGATACCACAGAGATGCCCTACCATTGGTAAGTTCTTTGATGGAAGATTCAGCCAGCTCTAGGGCAAGTGGACAGTACTTCTGAATGAATCCAATACTGAAATAGAGAAGTTGGAAGCCAGCCTGTTGCCTCCACAGCTCACACTCAGGGGACTAGGTCCTCACTAAGGAGCACAGACAAATCAGCCTTCCTTCCTTTCCATGTATGGACAGCAGATCCTTTTAAAACCTAATCAGGTCACTTCATTTCCCTGCTCCAAACTGACCCTTGGCTTCTCATCACAAACCAAACAAAAACCCAAATCCTTCTAGAAGTTTACCTGCATTATGGTGGTTCCCTATGGGGACAGAACTGCTTCCAAGAACATTGAGGAAATATATAGGGACTACTTTGGTGCCCACACAGTAATTAGAGGCATTAGCAGTATTTAAAGACTTAGGACTAGACAAGCTGGTCAGCCTGAAATGTACAGACTGGTCCAGCACAATCTACCAATGTCTCCTGTTCCCTGTGACTCTGCTACTTGGCTGAGGATGGCTTCAGTGGTAAATCTAACACCAACTGCCATGTCAAAACACGGGTTTTTTTTTCTCGCCTTTCCATAAATGCTGAATTTCTAGGAACATAAGGGGAAGGGTATGTTTTGTTTTGGTTAGAACTGGACTGAGACATGATCACATCACCAGAGACAACACTGATTATGACATTTGAGTCACCAATGAAGCACATCCTCAGGCATCTATATTTCCCCCCCACCACGTTCTTGGTGATCATACACATGGGTGCAAAATATATGACCACACAGTAATATTCTCCAGTGTAGCCAAGCAGACACTGAATCCTGAGATGCTTGTTAGGTGACTTGAAACTTCTCTTCTTTTGCTGTTACCTTGATGGTTTTTAAGTATGTGAGTGCGGAAGTTATATTTTGTACAAAAGTTCCTGCAGACTAAATATCTAGGATAAAAAGTGAGGCTTGGGTCTGGACAGGACTTCCTCCCTCCATCTCATTCCCTACAGCTTCCTTCTCTCTGCAACACCTCTGCTCTACACCTCTGATCCTCCTCCTGCTTAGGACCTCCTAATGGTCCTGTTTCCCAGACAACTGCAAGTTTCCTTCCTTGCTGCTCTTCCACATCCTCTTCCTCCTTTTTCTTTCTATAGAATGTATCATTGCCCAGCATTAGATTTTGTACTTGAATCGTTTCTGACTTTAAGACTAGAATCATACTTCATAAGACCAAAGACTTGGTCTGTCTTCTTCGCTAGCACCATGATCAGGGTCTCATATATAAAAAAGCACTACCAACATCTCGTGATAATAAAGATAGAAATAAACAAGCATGTTGCTATTTGGTTCTTCAAAAAGGCTCAGCTTCCCTGGGAACTGGCAACTTCTTTTTTTAAGTTTTTTATTTATTTTTATATGTGTATGAATGTACTGTCTGCATGTAGGTTTGTGCACCCGTGTCGTGCAATGCCATGGAGGTCAGAAGAGGGTCTTGGATTCCCCTGGAACTGGAGTTCTCCTGGAATTGGAGTTACAGATGGTTCTCAGCCACCATGTGGGTGCTGGGGATTGAACCCAGGTCCTTTGCAAGAGCAGTCGGTGCTCTTAACCGCTAGGCTAGCTCTCCAACCCCAGAACTGGTGACTTCTATCTCCTCCCTGTGACAACTGTCACAAATGGGCATTTTTCCACTCATGGGGTTTTCTTGTTCCACCCTTTCCCGGACAAAAGAGCAAAAAAGGACGAAGAGGCAAGTGATAGCCAGATTTTTTTTTTTTTGGCTATATTTTAAATGGCTATATTCTCAAGACCAGCTTTGTGAACACACCCTAGTGGGGTCTTGCATCTGGTCCAGGTTTATCCCTCCCATCTTCTCTGTCCCCTGGCCACAGGCAATGATTTGATTCTGAAAGGTACAGTCCCTTTAAGAAAGAACCAACTTCCAGAATTCCATGCTCAACCAGGGCTGCACATACTTAGAGATCACTAAATCCTGGTTGTTGAAAGCAAAAGACTGTCTTCCTTTATTCTTTTCTAATTTTTATTATGTCATTTCCCCTACTCCTCCCTTGAAACAAATTTTCTGCAGAAATCATGAAGAGAAAAATGCTATTCAAATTCAAATCTCAAGGGGTATTTTTGTCAGTCATGATAAACTGACTCTTAAGAATCATGTGGAAACCCCAAAGACCAAGAACAGCCAAGATAGGTTTGAAAGAAGATGGGGTTGGGCTGGAGAGATGGCCTAGCGGTGACTGCTCTTGCAGAGGACCTGGGTTCGATCCCCAGCACCCACATGGCAGCTGAGAACCGTCTGTAACTCCAATTCCAGGAGAATTCCAGTTCCAGGGGAATCCAACACCCTCTTCTGACCTCCACGGCATTGCACGACACGGGTGCACAAACCTACATGCAGACAGCACACTCATACACAGAAATAAATAAATAAAATAAAAAAATAAAAACAATTTATAAAAGGAAAGAAAGAAGATGGGGTGAAGGAATTACTCTGTTGGACATTGATGCTCACTTTTAGTCAAACTTGAATCAAACTTCTCTGAGTCCGCTTTCCGACTGGTCCCTGACCTTTCACTTCCTTCTCCATCCTCACAGAATCCAGTCTGTGTAAGAATTCTACTAAGTCAATTTAGTCAAAATCTTCCAGTCTTTCTATCTCCTCATCCCTCATCCTCAGTCTTATCGTCTTGGCCTGCTTTCAACAAGAACTCTGTTCAGTGGCTCTAAGAAGAACTCTGATGGATCTTTATTTTCTGTCCACTGACCCCACCCTGCTCCTTGGCTATAAATCTCTACTTGCCCTTGGAGTCAAAATTGAGCCAATTTCTCTCCCCTATTGAAAGATTTCATTGTAGCTGTCCCTATACCTATTATAATCTGTGGTCTCCCATTGAATAAACTCTTCCCTGACATCCTTAATACATGACATGAACAATTTTTCTTTAACAATATCAAGACTTATTATAAAGTTGTAATATAGGGTAGACACAGTAACAAATGTAGGTGAAAAGACTAATGGAATAGAGATCCCACGAAAACAGAGAAAGAGAGAGAGAGAGAGAGAGAGAGAGAGAGAGAGAGAGAGAGGAGGAGAGTTAATTCCCCTTCCCCCATTTGAGGCATTCGCCTACCTCAACCCCAGGTGCATTACATAGACAAACATGAAAGGCAAATAATACAACTTTTAGAAGTTAACAGAAGAAAAAAACTCTTCATGACCCGAGGGTAGGAAACATTTGGAAACAAGAGACAACAAGCTCTAACCCAGAAGGTGATAAATCAGACTACATTAAAATAAATTCTTTTTCATCAAAAAGGGCAACAGAGACAAGTCACAGACAGGAAAAAAGATTTTTGTGATATATATACATACATATATATTATTACCATATACTATAATATATATTATAAATTCATGAAGAGATTATAGACAGAAAATTAGAGAACCATAGTTTTATTTTTTTAAATTTTTTTTATTAATACTATTTCTGTATGTGTATGAATGTACTGTCTGCATGCAAGTCTGTGCACCCGTGTCATGCAATGCCGCGGAGGTCAGAAGAGGGTCTCGGATTCCCCTGGAACTGGAGTTCTCCTGGAATTGGAGTTTCAGACGGCTCTCGGCCGCCATGTGGGTGCTGGGGATCGAACCCGGGTCCTCTGTAAGAGCGGTCGGCGCTCTTAACCGCTAGGCCATCTCTCCAGCCCCGAGAACCACAGTTTATAAAGAGAAAAAGAACAACAGTTCAAAAACATGCAAAAGGTATAAACAGACATGCCCCAAGAAAGGAGCTAAGCAGTAAACATGAAGAGAAAATTAATATGGTAAACAGGAATCAGAGAATGCAAATCAACCCCCAATAAACACACAAGAATGATTAAAATGAAAGAAACTAATAATTCTAAATATAGAATATATGCAAAACAATAGAAACTCAATGCAGGCTGATGGAAGTATAAACTGATGAAACCATTTTGGAAAACTCTTTGGTATTATAATTTTAACAATTTCACTCTGTATCCAATAGAAATGAATATATTGGGCACTAAAGGACAGATATAATAATATTCCTAAGAGCATTATATATGCTAGCTAGAACAACCAGGTGGATTGATTCATAAAGTTTCCTGAGAGAATTCAACAAGGAAAATGGAAAAACAGCCTTACCAATTCTCACAAACTTAACTGTAAACAAAAACTGGAAATATATAAAATATACTCTCCTTTCATGCATATATGGTTAAATCATAAGCACAACTTACAGCTACATGTTTAGGGGGAGGCAAAAATAGGAAGAAAAGCAGAATTGGCTACCATGATAGTTACTGTAATTTTTCCCTTTGGTGAGAAGCATGAGGCTGTGATCGTCAAGGGACATGTAGATGGCTTCTGGGAGCTGATAATGCTGCTTCTTTTATGTGGGCAATACTTACAAGGTGTTTACTTTAAAATAATCTTCTGGGAGAAGAGACTGGAGTGCTCAGCTCTAAATGTGACACCTATATCACCTCCCTTCCCCCAAGGCTCAGGGACCATTGAGGAAGAGTTGGGAGAAATATTTTAAGAGCTAAAGGCAGTCGACATCTGCAGTGAAACACCGTTTACCAGGTATAACAGCACTGTTGCACACATGAACACATAGTGACTGGGACTATGTACACAGGACCCACACAAGACAAAGCCAGCCCAAAATCTCCACATGGATGAGGAAAAGGCTCACGAAGTCCCACAGCAAACTGAGAAACTGTTGGCAACTGATGGCTGCCTGGGGGGAGAGAGTTTAGGGATGTGGTCCAGTAGATGGTCCTACATCCATTACTAAGGCCAGCACTAAGTGGACTCAGTGGCTTACAAAAACAGAGTACAAAAAATAAATTAATTAAATAAAAAATAATAAATGGGGCTGGAGAGATGGCTCAGTGTTTAAGAGCACCAACTGCTCTTGTGGAGGACCCGGGTTCGATTCCCAGCACCCACATGGTGGGCTAAGAACCATCTTTAACTCCAGTTCCAGGGGAATCCAACGCCCTCTTCTGACCTCTGCAGCATTGCATAACACGGGTGCACCAACCTACATGCAGACAGTACACTCATACACATAAAAAATAAATAAATAAATAAATAAATAAATAAATAAATAAATAAATCAGAGTACATGAAGTTGGTGGGGAAAGCGGCAAGGGGGATGAGGGAAGAATTGGATGGGACAAAATGGGGGATAGATTTGACCAAAACATTATATTTATATATGAAAATTCTCAATAAAACATAACAATCTGCTGGGATGATTATTATTTATAATGTCATGCTACATTTATTGTACTTTTGAATTAAAAAAAAATCAGTGAAGGAAAATTATAAACCTAAAAGTCAGAATATCCACACTGAATTCCACACAATTACAAGCTTTGCAGTAAACCACACCTGAATTCCAGAGCTCCCTCTGGTCTTGAGTATGTTAGTTAAACTCTCCAAGCCCTGCTTTCCGCAAGTGTTAAATAAAGTGATAATATCTACTTATCAGGGTTATAGGAAGGATTAAGGTCCTGTAAAGTGCTTAGCAGAACATCTGGTCTATCATAAATCTCAAGAAATGACAGAATTTGAAAATCGCATATCTGATAGGGACTTAATAACCAGAAAATATAAAGAACACCTATAACTCAACAACAAAATAAACACCTGATTTTTAAAATGAACCCGAATAAAAATTCTCTTAAAAGATAAACAAAGGGTGCCAGGCTTGGTGGTGCACACGCCTTTAATCCCAGCACTTGGGAGGCAGAGGCAGGTGGGATCTCTGTGAGTTCAAAGCCAGCCTGGTCTACAGAGTGAGCTCCATGCCAACTGGGACTAAAGGGAGACCCTGTCTCAAAAAGACCAAAAAAAAAATAATAAAAAGGAAATGTTCAGATGAATATATCTCCAAACTATTGACATCCTATAGGTGAGAAGAATATCTTGTTTTGTTTTGTGTGTTTGTGTTTCTGAGAGACTTTCAACTTTTAGTTTTTGCAAGCAGAAAAAAGCAAGGTGTGTATTTTTAAGTTAGCTATTTCTTTATGTTGCCTATATCCTAGATATTGAAACTAGGCCAAGTGGGACTGGAGAGATGGCTCAGCAGTTAAGAGCACTGGCTGCTCTAGCAGAGGACCAGGGTTGGATTCCCAGTACTCACATGGTGGCTAACAGCTATCCATAGCTCCAGTTCTGGACTTCGACGGCCTCCTTCTGACCTCCATGGGCATTGCATGACATGGGTGCATTTATATACATGCAGGCAGTACACTCATACACGAAGAAGATGAAGAAGAAGGAGGAGGAGGAGGAGGAAAAGGGAAGGGGAAGGAAGGGGAAGGGGAAGGGGAAGAAGGAGGGGGAGGAGAAGGGGAAGGAGAAAGAGGAGAAGGAGAAGGAGAAGGAGAAGGAGAAGGAGAAGG